>LNAC01001432.1:48018-191105 GCA_002007465.1 Ailurus styani
CTGTTGGCCATTTGGATGTCTTCTTTGAGAAATGTCTGTTCATGTCTTCTGCCCATTTCTTGACAGGGTTATTTGTGTTATGGATGGTGAGTTTGAGAAGCTCTTTATAGATATTGGATATGAGCCCTTTATCTGATATGTCATTTGCAAATATCTCCTCCCATTCTGTCAGTTGTCTTTTGGTTTTGTTAACTATTTCCTTTGCTGTGCAAAAGTTTTTTTATCTTGATGAAGTACCAGGAGNAACTATTTCCTTTGCTGTGCAAAAGTTTTTAATCTTGATGAAGTCCCAACAGTTCATTTTTCCCCTTGCTTCCCTTGCCTTTGGTGATGTTCCTAAGAAGAAGTTGCTGCGGTTGAGGTCGAAGAGGTTGCTGCCTGTGTTCTCCTCAAGGATTTTGATGGATTCCTTGCTCGCTTTGAGATCTTTCATCCATTTTGAGTCTATTTTTGTGTGTGGTGTAAGGAAATGATCCAGTTTATATTTCTGCATGTGGCTGTCCAGTTTTTGCAACACCATTTTTTTAAGAGACTGTCTTTTTCCCACTGGACATTTTTTCTTGCTTTGTCGAAGATTAGTTGACCATAGAGTTGAGGGTCCATTTCTGGGCTCTCTATTCTCTTCCACGGATCTATGTGTCTGTTTCTGTGCCAGTACCATACTGTCTTGGTGATGACAGCTTTGTAATAGAGTTTGAAGTCTGGAATTGTGATGCCAACAACTTTGGTTTTCTTTTTCATCATTCCTCTGGCTATTCGGGGTCGTTTCTGGTTCCATATAAATTTGAGGATTATTTGTTCCATTTCTTTGAAATAAATGGCTGGTATTTTGATGGGGATTGCATTAAATGTGTAGATTGTTCTAGGTAGCATAGATATTTTCACAATCTTTGTTCTTCCAATCCATGAGCATGGAATGTTTTTCCACTTCTTTGTGTCTTCCTCAATTTCTTTCATGAGTACTTTATAGTTTTCTGAATACAAATTCTTTGCCTCTTTGGTTAGGTTTATTCCTAGGTATCTTATGGTTTTGGGTGCAATTGTAAATGGAATCTACTCTTTAATTACTTTTTCTTCTGTTTTGTTGTTGGTCTATAGAAATGCAACTGATTTCTGTGCATTGATTTTATATCCTGACACTTGACTGAATTCCTGGATGAGTTCTAGCAGTTTTGGAGTGGAGTCCCTTGGGTTTTCACATAAAGTATCATATCATCTGCAAAGAGTGAGAGTTTGAATTCTTCCTTGCTGATTTGGATGCCTTTTATTTCTTTTTGTTGTCTGATGTCTGAGGCTAGGAATTCTAGTACTATGTTGAATAGCAGTGGTGATAGTGGACAGCCCTGCCATGTTCCTGACTTTAGGGGAAAAGCTTTCAGTTCTTCTCCAAAGAGAATGATATTTGCTGTGGGTTTTTCATAGATGGCTCTGATGATATTGAGTTATGTACCCTCTATGCCTATACTGTGAAGAGTTTTGATTAAGAAAGGGTGCTGTACTTTGTCAATGCTTTCTCAGCATCTATTGAGAGGATCATATGGTTCTTCTTCTTTTATTAATGTCTTGTATCACATTGATTAATTTGCGAATGTTAAACCAACCTTGCATCCCAGGAATAAATCCCACTTGGTCATGGCGAATAATCCTTTTAATGTGCTGCTGGATCCTATTGGCTAGTATTTTCTTGAGGATTTTTGCATCCGTGTTCATCAAAGATGTTGGTCTGTAATTCTCCTTCTTGATGGGGTCTTTGCCTGGTTTGGGGATCAAGGTAATGCTGGCCTCATAAAAGGAGTTTGGAAGTTTTCCTTCCAATTCTATTTTTTGGAACAGTTTCAGGAGAGTGGGTATTAATGCTTCTTTAAATGTTTGGTAGAATTCCCCTCAGAAGCCGTATGACCCTGGGCTCTTGTTTGTTGGGAGATTTTTGATGACTGCTTCAATCTCCTAACTGGTTATGAGTCTATTCAGTTCTTCAATTTCTTCCTGGTTCAGTTTTGGTAGATTATATTTCTCTAAAAATGCATCCATTTCTTCCAGATTGTCAAATTTGCTGGTGTAGAGTTGCTCATAATATGTTCTTAGAATTGTTTGTATTTCTTTGGTGTTGGTTGTGATCTCTCCTCTTTCATTCATGATTTTATTAATTTGAGTCCTTTCTCTTTTCTTTTGGATAAGTCTGGCCAGGGGTTTATCAATCTTATTAATTCTTTCAAAGAACCAGCTCCTAGTTTCATTGATTTGTTCCACTGTTCTTTTGGTTTCTATTTCATTGATTTCTGCTCTGATCTTTATGATTTCTCCTCACCTGCTGGGTGTAGGCTTTCTTTGCTGTTCTTTCTCTAGCTTTTGTAGGTGTAGAGTTAGGTTGTGTACTTGAGACCTTTCTTGTTTCTTGAGAAAGGCTTGTATTGCTATATACTTTCCTCTTAGGACTGCTTTTGCTGTGTCCCAAAGATTTTGAACAGTTGTGTTTTCATTTTCATTTGTTTCCATGAATTTTTTTAATTCTTCTTTAATTTCCTGGTTGACCCATTCATTCTTGAGTAGGGTGTTCTTTAGCCTCCATGTATTTGAGTTCTTTCCAACTTTCCTCTTGTGGTTGAGTTCTAGTTTCAGAGCATTATGGTCTGAAAATATGCAGGGAATGATCCCAATCTTTTGGTACCTGTTGAGACCTGATTTGTGACCCAGAATATGGTCTATTCTGGAGAATGTTCCATGTGCACTGGAGAAGAATGTGTATTCTGTTGTTTTGGGATGGAATGTTCTGAATATATCTGTGATGTCCAACTGGTCCAGGGTGTCATTTAAAGCCTTTATTTCCTTGTTGATCTTTTGCTTTGATGATCTGTCCATTTCAGTAAGGGGGGTGTTAAAGTCCCCTACTAATATTGTATTCTTGTCAATGTGTTTCTTTGATTTTGTTATTAATTGGTTTATATAATTGGCTGCTCCCATGTTAGGGGCATAGATATTTATGATTGTTAGATCTTCTTGTTGGACAGATCCTTTTAGTATGATATAGTGTCCTTCCTCATCTCTTATGATATTCTTTGCCTTAAAATCTAGTTTATCTGATATAAGGATTGCCACTCCAGCTTTCTTTTGCTGTCCGTTGGCATGGTGAATTGTTTTCCATGCCCTCACTTTAAATCTGGAGGTTTCTTTGTGTGTAAAATGAGTTTCTTGTAGACAGCATATCGATGGGTCTTGTGTTTTTATCCATTCTGATACCCTGTGTCTTTTAGTTGGGGCATTTAGTCCATTTACATTCAGAGTAACTATTGAGAGATATACATTTAGAGCCATTGTATTGCCTGTAAGGTGACTGTTACTGTATATTGTGTTTCTTCCTTTCTGGTCTATGTTTCTTTAAGGTCTCTTTGCTTAGAGGACCCCTTTCAATATTTCCTGTAGGGCTGGCTTGGTGTTTGCAAATTCCTTGAGTTTTTGTTTGTCCTGGAAGATTTTTATCTCTCCTTCTATTTTCAGTGAGAGCCTAGCTGGATATAGTATTCTTGGCTGCAGATTTTTCTCATTTATTGCTCTGAATATATTGTGCCAGTTCTTTCTGGCCTGCCAGGTCTCTGTGGATAGGTCTTCTGTCAGTCTAATATTTCTACCATTGTATGTTATAGACCTCTTGTCCCGAGCTGCTTTCAGGATTTTCTCTTTGTCACTAAGACTTGTAAGTTTTACTATTAGATGACGGGGTGTGGACCTATTTTTATTAATTTTGGGGGGGNGTTTTGAGGGGGGTTCTCTGTGCCTTCTGGATTTTTATGCTTGTTCCCTTCACCACATTAGGGAAATTCTCTACTATAATTTGTTCCAATATATCTTCTGTCCCCCCCTCTCTCTCTCTTCCTCTTCTGGGATCCCAATTATTCTAACATTGTTTCCTCTTATGGCATCATTTATCTCTCGAATTCTCCCCTCATGGTCCAGTAGTTGTTTGTCTCTCTTTTCATCCTCTTCTTTTTTCTCTGAAATTTTGTCTTCTAATCACTAATTCTGTCTTCTGCCTCATTTATCCTAGCAGTAAGAGCCTCCATTTTTAATTGCACCTCATTAATAGCTTTTTTGATTTCAGCTTGGTTAGATTTTAGTTCTTTTATTTCTCCAGAAAGGTCTTTTATTTCTTTAGAGACAGCTTCTCTNCACTTCTCTATTATCTTCCATGGTTTTTTGGAGCCCAACCAGCACCTTAAGAATCGTCATTCAGAACTCTAGTTCTGTCATATCCACATGGATTAGGTCCCTACCTGTCATTACTGCCTCTTGTTCTTTTTGTGTGTGTGTGTTGATTTTTTTCTCCTTGTCATTTTATGCAGATAAGAATAGATGGATGAGAGAACAAAATACTAAAGGGTAGCAATGACCCCAGAGAAATATACACTAACCTCAGAAAAGACCTGGAACTGGGGAGAAAAGAAAGAGGGAAAAAAACATAAAACAAAAAAACAAAATCAAACAAACAAAAACAAAACAAAAAAATAAAACAAAATCTTATATCTATATCTGTATTATCTATTTCTGTTTCTATATCTATCTCTGACTCTATCTCTATCATTATCTCTATCTTTATCTATATCAGACTGGTGAATTGAACAGACCCTATATGTATACAAAAAATAAGGTTAAATACAATGAAGGGATAAAATATGACTATAACAATGAAAATTTAAAAAGATTAAAAAGTGTTGATAAGATATAATAGTTAAAAACGTTAAAATAGGAAGAAGGAAAAATTTTAAAAGAAAAGAGTAAGAAAAAAATAAAATTCAAAGAATTTAACTTTGAACAACTTAAGAATCACGGGGAAAAAGCCATTGATTCTCTGCGTTGCTTTCCCCTAGCTCTGGAGTTCCACAATTCTCAGCAATCTTGAACTTGGCTTTGGCTGGATTTTTTGCTGGTCTTCTCAGGGAGGAGCCTGTTGCTGTGATTCTCAATGTCTCTGCCCATGGTGGAATCGCACGGCCCTCTCCAGGAGCCAGGCTAAGTAATCAGCTCAGTTCGCTCTCGGGAGCTTTTGTTCCCTGAACGCTTTCCGTATGTCTCTGGAGGACAGGGCTTAAAATGGCGGCTCCCAGTCTCTGACCCGGAGGACCTGAGAGCCTTGGGGTCTCAGTCCTCAGTGCGCCTCAGAGAAAAGCAGTCCATTTCTCCTGTCTCCTGGTCTCTGGCTGGACTCCGAGCTCACCTGGCCTGTGACCAAGCATCTCTATCTCTGGCACGCCCCGTTTAGAATCTCAGAACCTGGCAGATTCCTGCAGCCACTCCCTCGCTGCTCCTCCCAGAGAAGGAAGGAGTGGTCTCTCCAGGTCTTTCGCCTGTGGGGTCCCCGCCCAAAGAGCAGTGGCCCAACTGTGCTTTGGATCACAACCCAATGTAACACTGAACTGAGAGACCCCTTCTCAGCTTGGCTCCGTCTCTCCTGTCAGCTTCTCTCTGATACCTGGGAGCTCTGTCACGCTCAGATACCCCTGGTCTTTTTGTGTCCCCGTGGGTCCTGAGACCACACAGTCCTTGTGAGGACTTCACCCCCCTCCCCCCCCCGCTTGGCCTCTGGAGTGACGTCCCTCAGTGGAGCTGACTTCTAACAGTTCCAAGTCTGTGCTCCGCTGCTCGCTCACTTGCCAGGAGCTGGCCCCTCCCCCTGGGGTCTATCTTCCCATCCCCTCAGGTCCACTTCTCCGCATGGCCTACCTTCCAGAAAGTGGTCGATTTTCTGTTCCTGGAATTGCTCTTCTTCTCTTCGATCTCCTGTAGAATTTGTAGGTGTTCAGAATAGTTTGATAGCTATCTGGGTGAATTTCTGGGACCTGATGATAATCGGTCTCCTACTCCTCCACCATCTTGCCACTTCTCCCTTGTGAAGTGTTTTGACTGTTGGTTTTACGTTGTTTTTCAATCCCTTATATAATTATCTTCTCAAAATTATGTGTCTTATAGGAAGGATTACCCAGCGTTCCCTGGGAAGCCTGAACATGAGGTACCTTGGTGCATGAGCATTCAAAGTGTAGTCACTGCCATTTAAAAATCCGCATTATAAGCAAGATTGAGAATGTGGTGAGAGGCACAGTCCCTGCCTTTAAGAGATGCTGTAGCCTAATTAGAAAACTGCACATACATGAACACACACACACACACAATCTTGCAAACCCCAAGGATTACATATGTCAGGAGCTGTTAGTACAGGACTCATTTCTGACCCACAGGGAAGGAAGAAGAACCAGATGTGAGTTCAAGCACCAAAATCCCAGCCAACTGAAGCTGTTCCCTTCCAAATGACCTTCTGACTTTGTCTTCTACACTTTGAAAGGCATGTGGGTACCCTGGGGTTGTCCCGTGTGGAGGAATGGCTGACTTAGCCTTCAAAGGTGTATGCAGTCCTCCACCTTCGTTGCTTCTCTGCTCACAGCCACCCATGCAGTTCAGCCCCAGGGAAATTGCTATTCTCTCTGGCAGAAGTGCCTGTAGATTAGATCAAAAGAATCCATCTCAGAACAGATGGACACCACTCACAGTGGACTTCATATCAGGCCAAGATAGGGCATTATCTATTTAATGAGCAATCTAGCAAATGAGGTTGATCATGCAAGCAGCATTCTTCATTTCAACATTCCAGCTGTTGGCTCACAGGCCATGGGTTATCAGTCAGGCTGAGCTGAGCCTTAGTGTAAGGTATTGGCATGGGCAGAGCCTTTAAGAGACCAACCAGGGAACCGGATGGAGTGAGACAGCATTACACACATTTAGGTTGTGAAGGCTCAAACTCTCTGATGAACAAAGGGCAGGCTGGCCAACTCCCATCAGGAAGAAGCCATTATAGAGGGAATATCTAGAGAATAGCAATTTATATGCTTATGAGAACAGTGTTTGTTGATTTTTATTGTGTATTTCAGTGGTTCTCAAATTTTAGCTTTCAGAGAATCATGTAGAAAGATTTTAGAACACAGAAAAGGTCCAGGTGGGACCAGAGAATTTAAATATCCAACAAGTTCCCAGGTGGGGACCACAGTTTCAGGGACCATACTTTCGGTCTATAGGAATATAGACTATATAATATAATACTATATTTTTAGTATATATTTTAACAAATACCTTCTACAGATCCAGCCCATATAGAAATTGTTGTGAAGTGACATTTACCAACATGTCCAGATATTTATTGGAAAAAAGAGGAATGGAAACTCACAAGCAACAGTCAACCAACTACCAAGTGTCTATTGAGTACCTACAATGTGCAAAACTAGGTACTAAATTCTGTAAAGATTAAAAAGAAGTGTCAAATTTGATATGACTGTAAATTGGAAAAGTCTTTCTGGAGTCTTAGTCTTTAGAGTAACTTTAAGGCTACCACTCTTTCATCAAGCAACTCCAGGCCTAGTAATATTTTTTTTTTAAGATTTTATTTATTTATTTGACACACAGAGAGTGAGATCACAAGTAAGCAGAGAGGCAGGCAGAGAGAGAGGAGGAAGCAGGCTCCCTGCCAAGCAGGGATCCCGATGCGGGGCTCAATCCCAGGACCCTGAGATCATGACCTGAGCCAAAGGCAGAGGCTTTAACCCACTGAGCCACCAGGCACCCCCAGGTCTAGGAATATTAACAAAGATCAAAGATATGTTCACTGAAGGTTTTTTAAAGTAAAAAAGAAGAAATATAAATGATCAATAAATATAAATATAAATGACATATATTTCTTTTTCTCTACTATACACACACACACACTCTCTCTCTCTCTCTCTCTCTCTCTCTCTCTCTCTCTCTCTCTCTCTCTCTCTCTCTTCCCATATGTCTCTAGACCAGGGGTTCTCAAAATGTCTGGAGACATTTTTAGTTGTCACAGCTCAGGAGAAATGCATATAACTGACATCTAGAAGGTAGAGGCCAGGGATATTGCTAAACATTCTACAATGCACAGGATAGTTCTTACAACAAAGAATCATCCAGCCCAAGGAATCGACACTACTGATTCATGAGAAACACAGCCTCACTTGCCAGGGAATTTGAATGGAGCCACATTAACTATAATGACTGCCATTCGATAGAATAAGACCCCCTGATTAGTGAAGGAGTGTATTCCCCTTAGAGTCTTCTGCTGTGTCTTAGGGGCTGTCTCAGGTGACATATCTTTATATTTTATTGGCCACAACTAAGACAGTCATCAGGATTATTGCGACTGGCTTTTGTCATATCATGGGTCATTCCTTGGGCCTGGAGGAAAGGCCCATCTTAACTTAGCATACTGCTGTTCCATTAAAGAAAAGCACTGGTGCTTTTGCAGAAGACTGAAGCTGTTCCTCTACAATGTGGAGTAGGATCATACCATCTTGGATACTATGCAGAGTAAAACTCAGAATTTGTTGGAACTCGTTGATAATAAGAACACATTGAGAGAAATAGAGATTTAAGGTCACTAAACTCTCCTTGCTCCTTTCCATTGTTCACCATGCAACTAACTCAGTGAAAGACACCACAATGGAGACAAGAAACTTAGGTTTGAGTCCTAATCTTGGCACTAATGAATAACCTTGAGCAAGTCACTTACTCTCTCAGAATCTCAATTTGTCATTCTCAGCAGTTTATTATTCTCAAATACAGAAAATGACACCAAAAGGGATTGGAAGCAGAAAACAAGTGTTCTCCATGGGCTACCCCACATATATCATGACCCTTCTTTCACTTTCCCTAGAATGTGGAGCTGTCATGAACCATCATCACACCTACTGAGAGTTTCTGAGTCCCAATAGCAGAAGCTAGAGACTTGACACTGGAGCACTGAGTCCTGGAACTCAGAAACATTGTGCAAAGCAGCAGCAAGGGCCTGGCATGACTAGAAATGTTTGGAATTTCTAAGCCACCAAACACAAGAAAAAGATTATATTCAGGACATTGGTATTTTTTTAACTTTATTTTTTTAGAGTAGTTTTAGGTTCACAAATTGAGAGGAAGGTAGAAAGATTTCCCATATACCTTCTGCCCCTACATGTGAATAACCTCCCCCATTATCAGTACCACTTACCAGAATGGTACCTTTGTTACCAAAGATGAGCCTTCCTTGTCACTCATAATCACCCAAGGTCCATAGTTTATCTTAGGATTCACTCTTGGTGTACATTCTGTGGGTTTGGACAAATGTATAATGTTATACGTCCATCATTATAATATCAGACAAGGTATTTTTATTGTCCTAAAATTCCTCTGTGCTCTGCCTATCCTCCCAACCCCTGGCAACCACTGATCTTTTTATCATCTTCCTAGTTTTGCCTTTTCCAGAAAGTCACATAGTTGGAATCATACAGTATGTAGCCTTTTCAGATTGACCTCTTTCAGTGAGTACTATGCATTTAAGGATTCTCCATGTCTATTTGTAGCTTGTTAGCTCTTTTTTTTTTTAAATCAGAACTCTTAGGATTTATTCTCAACAGCATTCCTATATCTCATAGAGCAGTGGCAATTATAGTTATGTTGTATATTACATCCATAGTACCTATTTATTTTGTAAGTGGAAGTTTGTATCTTTTGACCACTTTCCTCCAATTCCCCCTCCCAGCACCCCATCCCAGGTCTGGTAATCACAAATCTGATTTCTTTTTCACTGAGTTTGGTGGGGGGCTTTGTGGGTTTGTTTTGTCTTGTTTTAGATTCCGCATGTAAGTGAAATTGTACAATATTTGTCTTTCTCTGATTTATTTTACTTAGCATAGTGCTCCAACGTCCATCCATGTTGTCTCAAATGACAGGATTTCCTTCTTCTGCATGGTTGAATATTATCCCAATATGTGCGTGTACAGTATTAATTATATTTATATATATATGCCTACCCATCTGTATATATACCATAACTTCTTTATCCATTCATTTATTGATGGACACTTGGGTTGTTTCCATATCTGGCCTATTTCAAATAGCCCTGCTATCACCAGGGGGATGCATATATCTTTTCAAGTTAGTGTTTCCATTTCCTTTGGATATACTCTCAGATGTGCAATTTTTGGGTTATATGGTAGTTCTATTTTTAAATTTTTGAATATCCTCCATATTTTGTTCTACAGTAGCTGTATCAATCCCATTAACAGTGCACAGGTATTCCCTTTCATCCACATCCTTGCCACATTTGTTATCTCATCTTTTTTATTATGGCCTTTCTAACAGGCATGAGGTGACATCTCATTGTGGTTTTGATTTGCATTTCCTTACTGAGTAGTGACGTTGAGCATCTTTTTATATACCTACTGGCCATTCATATATGTTCTTTGGAAAACCATCTATTCAAGTCCATTGCCAATTTTTAAATTGGATTCGTTGAGATTTTTGTTTTTTGCTATTGAGTTGTATAATTTTTTAAAGATTTTATTTATTTATTTGACAGAGAGAGAGAGAGAGAGAGAGAGAGAGATCACAAGTAGGCAGAGAGGCAGGCAGAGGGAGAGGAGGAGGCTTCCTGGTGAGCAGAGACCTGATGTGGGGCTCGATCCCAGAACCCTGAGATCATGACCTGAGCTGAAGGCAGAGGCTTAACCCACTGAGCCACCCAGGGGCCCTGAGTTGTATAATTTTTAATACATTGTGGATATGAACTCCTCATCGGATATATGGTTTGCAAATATTTTTTTCCCATTCCATAGATTGTCTTTTCAGTTTGTTGATTGTTTCTTTTGCTGTGCAGAAGCTTTTTCATTTGATATAGTCACACTTGTCTGTGCTTTTGTTCCTTATGCTTTAGGTGTCATATTGAAAAAAATCATTGCCAATATCCATGTTAAGGAGATTTTTTTCCCTATATTTTCTTCTAGAAGCTTCATGGTTTCAGGATTTATATGTAAGTCTTTAATCCACTTTAAGTTAATGTGATGTAATTGTGAGTGAGGTAAAATAGCAGGATAGTTTCACTCTTTTACATGTGAATACCCAATTATAGGCATCATTTATGAAAGAGACTGTCTTTTCACCATTGAGTATTCTTGGCTCCCTCATCAAATATTAGTTGACCATCCATACAGTTGGACCCCAACTTATGATGGTTTGACTTACAATTTTTTGACTATATGATAGTGCTAAAGTGATACATATTCAATAGAAACCATACTTTGAATTTTTCATTTTGATTTTTGTTCTGGGATAATGATATACAATAAGATACTGTCTTGTTATGCTGGGAAGTGACCATGAGCTGCAGTTCCCAGTAACCATATGAGCTTAAGAGTAAACATCTGATACACTTAAAACCATTGTGTACCCATACAACCATTCTGTTTTTCACTATCAGTACAGTATTCAATAAATTATATGATATATTCAATACTTTATTATGAAATATCTTTTGTGTTAGATGATTTTCCCCAATTGTAGACTAACATAAGTGTTCAGAGAATGTTTAAGGTAGGCTAGGCTAAGCAGGTTGTACATATTAAATGCATTTTTGACTTATGATATTTTCAACTTATGATGGGTTTATTGGAATGTATCCCCATCATAAGTTGAGGAAGGTCTGTACTTGGATTTGTTTGTGGGCTCTCAATTCTGTTCCATTGGTCTATTTTTTCTGTTTCTCGTCAGGACCATATTGTTTTGATTACAATAGCTTTAGAGTGTAACTTGAAAAGAAGTGTGAAGCATGATGCCTCCTGTTTTGTTTTTTCTCAGAAATGCTTTGGCAACTCAGAATCTTTGTGGTTCCATATACGTTTTAGAATTGTTTGTGCTACTTTTGTACAAAATGGCATTGGAAACTTGATAGGGATTTCAGATGGCTTTTGGTGGTATTGACATTTTAACAATATTAATTCTTCTAGTCCACGCACACAGGATACCTTTCCATTTATTTCTTTATTTGTTTCTTTCTTTGTTTTTTGTTATTTCTTTATTTCTTTCTGTTGTTTTCATCAATATCTTATAGTTTTCGGGGTAGAGTTCCTTCACTACCTTGGTTAAGTTTATTCCTAAATATTTTTATTATTTCTTATGCTATTGTAAATGAGATTGATTCCTTTGTTTATTTAATCAAGTAATTCATTATTAATGTACAGAAATGCTACTGATTTTTGTTAATTTTATATCTTGAAACTTTAGTGAATTTGTTGATTAGGTCTAACAGGGTTTTTGATGAAATCTTTAGGATTTTCTTTGTATAAAATTAAGTCATCTACAAATAGAGATAATTTTACTTCTGCTTTCTAATTCTAATGCACTTTACTTCTTTTTCTTGCCTGATTGCTTGGGCTAGGACTTCCATCACCAGGTTGAATAGAAATGGTGAGAGTAGACACCCTTGTATTCTTCCTAATCTTGGACGAAAAGCTTTCAGACTTTCTCCATTGACTATGATGTTAGTTATGGGCTGTCATATGTGACTTTTATTATGTTGAGATACATTTCTTCTATGCTTAATTTGTCAGTATTTTTATCATTAACAGATGTTGAATTATGTCAAATGCTTTTTCTACATTTATTGAGATGATTATATGATTCTGTTCTTTATCCCTGTTAATGTGATGTACCACATTGATTTGTAGATATTGAACCACTCTTGAATCCCAGGGATAAATTCCACTTCATCATGGCAAATGAACACTTCATTTTTTAAAAAAGCTTTTATTTATTTATTTATTTATTTAAGAGTGAGTGAGAGAAAGCACAAGAAGAGGGAGGGGCAGAGGCATAAGCAGACTCCCCACTGAGTGGAGTGCTTGATGTGGGGCTTGATCCTGGGACTCCAGGATCATGACCCAAGCCAAAGATAGACACTTAACCACCAGGTGCCCTGTGCTGATGAATGTGATTTACTAGTATTTAATTGAGAATTTTTACATTCGTATTCACCAGGAATATTGGCCTATAGTTTTCCTTTCTAGTGGTATCTTTTTCTGGCTTTGGTGTCAGGCGAATGCTGGACTTATAAGCTTGGAAGTGCTCCATCCTGTACAATTTTTTTTTGAAGAGTTTGAGAAGAATTGGCACTACTTTTTAAATGTTTGGTAGAATTCACTCTTGAAGCCATCTAGTCCTGGGCTTTTCTTTGTTAGGTGATTTTTGATTACTGATTTTGAATCTATCAGTAATGGGTCTCTACAGATTTTCTATTTCTTCCCGATTTAGTCCTTTTAGATTGTATGTTTCTAAGTTTTTTCCCATTTATTCTAGGTTGTCTGGTTTGTTGGTGTATAGTTATTCATAGTAGCCTCTTATGATCATGTGTATTTCTGTGGTATCAGTGGTAATGTCTCCTTTTTCATATATAGTTTTGTTGGTTCGGCCCCTCTCTTTTTTCCCTTGATTAGTCTAGCTAAACATTTGTCAATTTTGTCTATCTTTTCCAGGAAACAACTCATAGTTTGGTAGATATTTCTATTGTTTTCCTGTTCTCTTCATTTCTCTCTCAGTATTTATTATTTTCTTCCTTCTGCTAACTATGCACTCTATTTGTTCTTTGTTTCTGATTCTAGCATAAAGATTTTTATTTGGCATCTTTCTTCTTAATGTAGGTATTTACTCCTATTTACTTCCCTCTTAGAGTGGCTTTTGCTGCATCCCATACATTTTGGTATGTTTTGTTTCCATTTTTGTTTCTCTCCATTTTTATCTCCCCTTTAATTTCTCCTTTGATTCATGTGTTGTTTAATTTTCACAAATTCATGAATTTTCCAGTTTTTCTTTTCCTTTTGATTTCTAGTTTCATACTATTATAGTAAGAAAAGATACCTGATATGATTTCTACCTTCTTGAATTTGCTAAGACTTTTTGTTTCATATGTGCTTGAGAAGAATATGTGTTCTGCTCTTGTTGGATAGAATGTTCCATATCTAACTGATAGGACCATTTTGTCTATAGTTTGTTCAATCCAATGTTTTCTTCTTTGTTCTCTGTCTGGGTGATCTATCCATTGTTCAGAGTTAAGGTATAAAAGTCTAAACTATTGTATTGCTTTTTATTTCTCCTTTTAGCTCTGTTAGTTTTTGCTTTATATGTTTAGCTACTCTGATTTGGGCACATAAATATTTGCAATTATTTTATCTTCTTCATGAGTTAATCCCTTTATCATTATATAGTGACCTTCTTTGTCTCTTTTTACCAGCTTTAGTTGAAAGTTTGTCTGAAAGAAGTATTGTACTGAGGCTTTTTCCTTTTTTCTTCCTCTCTTCCCTCCCCCTTTCCTTCCTTCCTTCCTTCCTTGCTTCTTCCTTTTTTCCTTCCTTCTTTTCTTTTTTCTTCTTTCTCCTTAGCTTTTGGTTACCATTTTCTTCAAATATCTTTTTCCATCCCTTCACTCTCAGAGTATGTGTGTATTTAAAACTAAAATGAATCTCTTGTAGGTTGCATATTATTGGATCTTGTTTTTTAATCCATTCAACCATTCTGTACTTTTTGATTGGATATTTTAATAATATGCTTATATTTAATGTAATTATTAATAAGTAAGGACTAATAACTGGTATTTTGTTAATTGTTTCCTGGGTGTTTTGTAGATCCATTTTTCCTTGTGTCTTATCCTGCTGTCTTTGTGTAAGTGTTTTGATATCTTTTGGCATCAGTATGCTTTGACTTCTTTGCCATGTTATTTTGTGTAATTGCTACCAGTTTTTCCCTTGTGGTTATTATGACAACATAAAATACCTTAAAATATAACACGTTATTTTAAGTTAATAAAAAATAAATAGAATTCCTAAACTTTACATTTTTGCTTCTCCTCCTACTTGCATTTTAGATGATTGAGATTACAATTTATATATTTTCATGATATAACAACAGACTATTGCAGTTATAGATATCTTTACTGTCTGTTAACTTTTAAACTAGAGTTGTAAGTAAATTATGCACCATCATTACATTACAGGATCTAACTTTGTGTATTTGCTGTTATCAGTGAGTTTTATACTACCTTCTCATGTTTTAATGATGTTAATTGGTGTTCCTTTACTTTCACTCAAAGAAATTCTTTTAGAATTTCTTGTAAGTCAGGCCTACTCGTAATTAACTCCCTCAGCTTTTGTTTGTTCAGGAAAGTCTTTATCCTTCCTTCATTTCTAAAGGATAGCTTTACCAGGTATAGAATCTTTGGTGGACACATTTTTCTTTCAATATTTTGAATATGTCATCTCATTCTATCTTAACCTGAAACATTTTTGTTGAGAAATCCACTGATCATCTTATGGTTTTCCTTTTGTATGCTCTCTTCTTTTTCTTGCTGCTCTTAAAATTCCATCTTTGTATTTGTCTTTTGACAATTTAATTATAATGTGACTCTGTGAAGTGTTATTTAGGTTCAACTTATTTTGGGATGAATATACTTCACTTTCTTTCCTGTTCTTCTGGAATCCCCATAATGTAAATGTTGCTTGTTTTCATTGTATTCTAAAGGTCCTTTAAACTTTCTTTGCTCTTTTTATTTATTTTTTTCTTCTTTTTCTCATCTGATTGGATCATTTCAAATGAAATCTTTCAGGTCACTTGTTCTTTCTTCTGCATGGTCAAGTATGTTTTTAAAGCTCTCTACTGAATTTTGTAGTTAAGTAATGGTATTTTTCAACTTGAATTTTTGTTTCTTTTGATGGTTTCTACTTTTTTGTTGAACTTTTTTTGTTCATGCATCATTTCCCTATTTTTTTTTTGTTATTTGTGTGTTCTTGTAGTTCACCAGTCTTTAAGAGAATTATTGTGAATTCTTTGTCTGAAAGGCCATAGATTTTCATTTCTCTAGGGTCAATCATTGGCATTTTGTTGTTATATTTATCTGATTTTTTTTTTTTTTAGTTCTTGACTATTTCCATTGATATCTGGGCATTTGAGTAAGTGGGCTCATGTTCTAGACATTACAGGTTAACTTTGGCAGAGACATTTCTTTACCATTCAGCTCAGTTTGGATTTGGGGGCATGTCTGTTGGAAATGGTCTTTGGCAGATGGGGCCTGCTGTTAAGGTCTATTATTAGACAAGACAATCCTTTGAGCTTGTGATCAGGGGTCGGAGGGTGTGTCACTGGTTAAGAATACCTAGGTAGGACTATTGGCTTGTTCTCTGCCTGTGGAAGGTTGTAGGAAGGACTCTGCAGTTGCCTGGAAATGTGGTCAGGCTTCCTAGACAATCCTGACTGGTCACTATATTCATATTAGGTGAGGCTAGGAATTTGCTTTTTTATCTTGGCAGGACAACAGAATAAGACCCACAACCGGCATGGGGGCTTGTTTGGGGATTGGAATTAGGCAAAAATGTATATTAAATATCCTGATCAGGTGAGACTACCAGTTTTGCTCTGCAGATGGTGAAAGCCATGGCTATGCTCTCTGTTCAAGTATCACTATAATGAGAGTTGTTAAAGAGGCTACATAGCTTCCCATATGACATGGTTAGGTTCCCTGCTCAGGTAATCTGAAGATTGTATTCAGTAATAAGTGGCACTATGAAGTAGTTTCCCTGCCTGGGTGCAGAAGAAGGAACTCTAAATCCAGTCAGGCTCTATATGGTCTTAAGCCAACCCATGCCCTGAGTATTCTAGCTGACCAAGACCACTGGCTTTGTACTGCATACCATCAGCTCTGCCTGTCCCCCTCTTGGCTTGAGCATTGCTAGATTACATAGCTTCCAGCTTTTCTCACCAGCTCTTCTGCTCATGTGGGGACAAAAATCCTGTTCTGCAGTAGTACATGGAGCCTGGCATGGGTAAACCATGCTCTAGGGCCAGCAAAACTTGTTATTTGAGGACCCAAATCAGGAATTCCTACACCCAAATGAGTTCCCTGTTCATTATGTATGACCAACTTGGTTCTGCAGACTCGTTGTTAGAAACCCCTCCCCCTTCTCTGTCATAATAAAATTTCCCTGGTTGACCACCATAGACTCCCCAGCAATCCTTGTGGGTGAGATCAGAGTATGGTCTTCTGTTAAGTGACACAAAACACTAGGAAGGGGCTGAAACCTGTCCCCCCCCCTTTCCCCACTGAAGGAACAATAGGCAGGAGAGACCTCTTCATATGGTGTTGTAATGGTGTGGGGGAAGGGCAATACCATAAGCCCTATATGAGTCCTATATAGAGAAGCTATAGCCACTTCTCTAACCTTTCAAATGCAGTCTCTCTTGATCTCTGTGATACAGGAGGTGCTTCAGCTTCACTTTCATGTTCAAGCTGTGTCTTGTTCATGACTAGTTGTCAGTTCTTTTTGTGAGATAGAGCAAAGTCAGGAATAACCTATGTCGCCCTCTTGGTGATATCATTCAACAGCTCATTTCTTTTTAGCACTAAATAATATTCCATTGTCTGAATATACCACAGTTTATCTGAAGATGTTTAAAGTTATCTTGTGCTTGATTTGGATTGGCCTATATGCTTTCCTCCAACTCCCAGCTGGTCTGTCACTCTGATGAAATCAAACTATTATCACCATCACTGCTTACATTTGTTAGTGGCCTCCTATGTGCCCAACATTCTGCTGAGAGTTTTTCACACTTTCATGCTACATGATACAACAATTCTTTGACTTATATTCTATTGTCATCTTATTTATAGATGAGAAAAAAGGTTTAGAGATGGAACTGATGGTAGTCAAGTTCACATATTTAAGGCAGACTTGGCTGGAACCATATCAAATACTATTTGGCCTCAAAGGCGTCTGCCTTGTTCATTTTTTTATTCCTAGAACATATTGCAGAGGCTGAAACACAGCTGCACCTTAGAAAATAATTTTGCAATGAATGAACACAAATATTGCTCTGGATGAGCCATTGTTCTAATAGAATTAAAAGCCAGAGGTTCTCAGGACATGAAATGGAAGAGAGTATCTTTTGTCTGCTCTATACTCTCTGGGACACAGGTGGTTTGCAATATCTCAAAGCCATTTCATAAATGGAAAAATGGAAGCCAATTGAAGCTAATTGCTAAAGGGGATTAGAGCTATGAAAAGAACTTAGACTTCCTGGTTTCTAGTATCAACCTCTTCTCAGGCCAACAAAAGTCTTCACTGCTAAGTGTGTTATTTAGCATATCTGACTCCCAATACACTCCAGAATGATCTTGTCTGTCAGCTCATTTCCCAATTGATCCTACTTATGTTTCATTTTTGTTCTAAGTGCCATTTCCCCCTTTCAGTTTGAGGCTATTCTCACTAATTCATATTGGTTTTATCATTTGGTCTTTGACACACATGTCAGGCCAAATATCAGAATAAATGTGCACAAAGCAATTATAGCAGATGGGTCATGCTGTGAAATGACACTGAGCTGTAGCATAGCACACTTTTTGCCCATTTCAAGAACAAAAAATTCCATATTCAGAAAAAAAAACATAATTAGACCTCATATGTCTTCCACCCTTCAACTTTCTGCCTTAATTTCATCATCTGTAGGACCTCCTCCACTATGACTGGGAATGAAGTAAAACATATTAAACAGCAGCAGAAGAGAAGAAATACTAGTCACTTCCATTTCTGTCTGTAGCCTCTCTTCTTTTTCCATCAAGTATCCTGGAATTAAATTCATGCTGGCAAATATTTTCTAAACTCTTACTATTCCACAGTCATTATGTTAGACAACATCCTAGGCACCAATGAGGCAATAGAAAGAAGAATGAAAGCAAACCAGCAAGTCTTTTTACTGTATTAGAAGGTGGCATTTATCATATGGTTTCACTTATTTGTAGGACATAAGGAATAGCATGGAGGACATTAGGAGAAGGGAAAAATGAAGGGGGAGAAATCAAAGTAGGAGATGAACCATGAGAGACTATGGACTCTGGGAAACAAACTTAGGGCTTTAGAAGGGAGGGGGGTGGGAGGATGAGTGAGCCTGGTGATGGGTATTAAGGAGGGCACAGATTGCATGGAGTACTGGGTGTTATATGCGAACAATGAATCATGGAACACTACATCAAAAACTAATGATGTACTTACGTATGGTGACTTAACAACACAATAAAAAAAAGGTAGCATTTGATCAACCATGTTAGACACACAGAAGTACAGGACTTCAAAGGAGGAATAAGATATTTCTACTCAATCATGAAAGCTGCATGGTAGAGCTGCTATGTGAATTGGGCCTACAGAAATGGGTAAGATTTCTATAACCAGAGAGTGTCAGGGAGGACATTTCAGGCTGAGGGAATGGCATGAACATATAACGGACATAGAGAATGTGCTCAAGCAAGGTCCAGTGGCTTAATTAGGCTGGATAGAGTTTATGTCATATGTCTTGGAAAATGAGACTGAAAATGGACTGTGGAGGATGTTGAAAATTATAGATGACTTGGACCTTGATCTGCAGAAGTGGGGACTGATGAGGTGGGGACAGTTTTCCTGTCTGTCACCTCAAAGTTCTAGACAGGCTTACATCTAGGGAAGGAGTGTGATTTCTTTTTCTTTTCCATATATTCTTCCCTCCTTATGGTTCCTCCCAATAAGAGAAAATTTAATTGTAAATTTAATTGGTAGAACTTATAGTGTTCAACTGAACTGTTTTTCCTAGTGGGCTGCTGAGCCTCACAGAGAATCCAGGCCTCAGACTGTCTCCTATCATCTCTTGTCCCTACCCAGTGAGCCCTCTTCCTACTTCCTCTTCCTAATTCCTGTGTCCATGTGATAAGTACCCAGAGCCCAACACCTAGAAATGAACTAAGACTGTGCTCCAACCCAATCTGGCTCCAACCTGGACTGGCTCAACCCAACCATTCAGTGTAAAGGGAAAAGAATAGATGTCTCATTCTACTTCTCAGTTCAACCTTGTTCCTAAATTCAGTTTTATGTGAGAAGCCCTCTTTGGGAAGAGGAACTGGGGTTAATATTAGACATGTACCCAGCTATTAATAAGAAGAACTTCATTTTCTATTTAGATACTATCCTATGTATCTGCTCTTACTTCCTATATTGCTCTTACTTTCCCTTTTGGGTGGGCCAAACCATTCTCCCAAGGGAAGACCTATGCACCAACTATTGTAATGCTCATTGTTCTTTCACTGTGCACCAGGAGAGAAGGTGTCCATCACTTCCTTGCCTTGTGGTTCCTTCAGGCAGCAATGCTGTTAAAGTAGAATTGGGAAGCAATATGGGCATGCAACTGCATGAAATTTCTAATATCTACCTTGATTTCTGTGAAAGTGGTAAAAAATAAACAGGCTATGAGCTAGATATATCCAAGAATCCTATGATCACACAGGATCCATTTAACTGTTCACAGAACTCCTGTTCTGCCCTTTAACCTCATTCTTCATATCTGTGGATAAAATGCTCTCAAATCTATCACTGTAATTCCCACCAGGACAACACATTTAATAATTATTTATTTGCATTTGGGTATTTTTCTCATGATAATGTTGGTAATGTGCTATCAGATGTGTCCCACCCTGATGCAGAAGAACCTCTACTCTCAATTTTTATAGCGTTCTCACAGTACTTTACTTGGTAGTTACACAATTCAAAAATTATGCAGATCTCTTTCCTTATTTCTTTTTCCATAATGTCTTGTAATCTGCAACCCATTACTCTGTATTTACAAACTTCACCCATTGTATTTCTTCTTAGTAACCCTGGTATATTTCTCCTTTCAACTCAGAATTTTCAGTTGGATGAATACTAACTTCTCAACAACCCCCATGTACCTTCCTAAATATCTTAGCTTTCTCCAAAAAGAGTCATTTGTGATATCTACTTTTCTTGTCTTTTTCCTCTCGTATGCATTACAAAAATAAAATGGTTCTAATAGAATTATAAACACTCCATTATAATTGTCTCTCCCTTAAAGCAATTAAAATATTAAGTGTTTCAACCCCTTCTTCCAAACAGTGACATATGTTTACAGAACTTTATGCCACATCAAAAGCAATATTTTTTGACTTCCATAGCTTCAATCTATTTATTTATCCCATTGTTCTAAATAATGAACATACTGTCATTGCCCAGAGTACTTTTACTCTGGACAATTATTGGACCACCTCTTCTAAACTTAAGCCTTCTTGGTTCTTGGCTACCTAGGAGCTGAAAGGTGAACTTTCTTGTTTTCATTTCATTTCCAGAATCTGAAGAGAAGATGGGACTCTGTGGTGATATTTATGAGTGCTGCAACCATATCTTTTCCTGATGATGATTATGAATCTGAGGCTGCTTATGATCCCTAGGCTTACCAGAACAATTATGATATGCACACAGGATATCCAAAGCAGGATCTAGATTACGAACATTAGCATGAACATCAGACCTGTCAGGTGATCCTCAAAGTAAACAAAAACTTCATCTAGTATTTGCACAAAACCACCTCAGATTTGATTGACCAGAAGGTGTATGAGTTGCAGGCCAGCCATGCGTCCAGTAATGTCACTGAACAAAAGTTGTATGAGATCCAGGACATCTGTGACAATAGCTGAACCAAGCTGACTGAAAGATTCTTCAAGAATACACCCTGGCTTGAAACTGAATCCCTTGTTCCACAGGTTGGTGAGAGTATGGTCTTCCTGATTTTATACAAAGAATCATATTACAAATAGATATATGTCAATTTCAGTGAGGGGCCTCCTTGGATCAGGGATCTGAATCCTATTACAACTATTATAGTCTCTTCAGAGACATTCTTAATGTTGGTGGTCCTGCTCCCCTTGAACTATCCAACCTGTGGTTCTGGGATAACATAAATGAGTTCGTCTATCAGTTTCAGTCTTTCAGTCTGTACCACTGTCAGACTGACAAGAAGTCAGAGGAGGAGATTAACTTCCTTTGTTCTAATTCCAAAATCTAGAATGTTCCCAGTGTCCTCAATGTTCTTCACTTCTTGGTAGACAAGTCGAACATTAACTGACAGTTGGAGGGTTACACAAGTGGAGGTGACTCTCAGAATGTGGCTGGGGTGTATGGACAGCACCCCTTATATAAGAAGCTTGGCTGCTTCAGCCGGTGGGTCTTCTGCATCTGTACTCCCTGTTCATATTTTATTACCAGGTCATCAAGGTGCTGGAGAATATCAAACTGAACAAGAAAGAGCCACAAAAAAAAAAGAGTATTTTTGTGTGCCTGAGTACCAGGTCACCACATACTATAACATCAGTTTTACATATTTGCTAATGTGTTGTTACCAGGATGTTATCTGGATCTTTGCCAACATCCTCTTCTATATCTGCAGGACGCAAGAGCCTGTTTCAGAGGACCACATGTAAGTATGAGATAGTTAACAAGTAGAATAAACAGATGCATGTGCTCCTGGCCATCATCCTCACTATGTACCCCATGCAAATTGACGAGAGCATTCACCTCCTACTGTGGGAAAAATGTAGACCCACAGGTCTATGAGGACATTTTCAGATACTCCTGCCCCAAATTCCTGTCACCTGTAGTGCACAACTATGGCAATGTGCACCCCAACTTCACAAGGAAACCTTCTTGGAGCAGATGAAGGTGTTTTCTGATAAAGTGCAGGAGCAGGCTTCCTCAAGCTCTATACCACCATGCCGATGGACAAGCTGGCTGGCTTCCTGGACCTCACAAAGCAGACGTTCCATGTCTTTAAACACAAAATGAAGAACCTGGTGTAAACCAGGGTCATCTGAGTCCTAGATGGCAAATTTCAGCCAGCCTTTGAGGTTGATTTCTACATTGGTAAAGATCTACATTGCAGACACCAAGGATGCCAGGCCCTATGGGGATTTCTTCACCTGGTAGATACACAAATCTGAGGAGCTTAATCAAATCTTGAATAAGATGAGATGGAGACCCTGAGTTACATTCACATTCTTGTTAGGAACCTATTTTGATGTCTTTGGAGGTGGGGTGTATTTTTTCACCATGAAGGACTTACCTAGATCAGACATCAGCTGTTTTGCTGAGTTGAAGTTTATTTGAATTAAGGACTGAAATGTTTTAAATAGGTCTCAGTAAAAGATCTTCTTTGGAAAAGAGAGAGAGAGAAAAAAGAGAGAGAGAGAGAGAGAAAAGATGGGAAATGTATTGCCCTAGAACTATACCCTTGCCATGCTCTCTAGCTTGAGCAGCCCTAACAACTGCTTGAATTTTCCCTGTGGTCAAGGACCTAGGTCTCTGCTGCTGCCATCCCTCCTGCTACTGACTTCAGGTCCTGATGAATCAGCTGGTCCTTGACCCTTCAGTATTTCTTGAGCATGTCACAACAGTGCTCTGCTCATTCCCATTCTGTATACCATCTGTTTAGGGATCACTCATCATCCTTGAGTTATGAAACATCAAACATTTGGGATTCTCCAAATCCTCACCAACACCTGTTGTTTCCTGTCTTGTTAATTTTAGCCATTCTGACTGGTATGAGGTATGACTGGTATGAGGATCTCATTGTGGTTTTGATTTGTATTTCACTGACTCTCCTGGAACCATGCCTGTGAGACCCAGAAACACAGGGTTTTGATAGTCAGGGGAGCAAAAATATGACCAACAGCACAAATATGGCCAACATGAAGATGAGCTCCTTTCTTTCTTTGCTCCCTATCTCTGAAGGCTGGATTGGAGAGGCAGAAGATCTCTGTGGCTTCCCAAAAGACTTCCTGCATGACCCCTTGGTCTTCTTGTTACAAAATTGTGGTCAGATTGGCAATATTCTACCTTACTTTTTTTATTTAAATTCAATTAGCAAACATATAGAACATCATTAGTTTCAGATATAGAGTTTAATAATTTATCAGTTGCTTATAACACCCAATGGTTATCACATCATGCACCTTCCTTAATGTTAATCACCCAATTACCCCACCCCCCACCCACCTACCCTCCAACCACCCTCAGTTTGTTTCCTGCAGTTAAAAGTTTCTTATGGTTTTTCTCCCATTCTGATGACTTCCCATTCCTTTTCCCCTCCCTTCCCCTATGATCTTCCATGCTGTTTCTTATATTTCACATATGAGTGAAATGATATGATCATTGTCTTTCTCTGATTGAATTATTTCAATCAGTGTAATACCCTCCAGTTCCATCCATGTCAACATAAAGCATAACTATTCATCCTTTCTGATGGCTGAGTAATATTCCATTTTATATATGAACCACATCTTCCTTATCCATTCATCTGTCAATGGACATCTCGACTCTTTCCACAGTTTGGCTATTGTGGACATTGCTGCTATAAACTTTGGGGTGCACGTGCCCCTTCAGATCACTACAATTGTATCTTTGGAGTAATTACCAGGTAGTACAATTGCTGGGACATAAGGTAGCTCTATTTTTAACTTCTTGAGGAGCCTCCATACTGTTTTCCAGAGTGGCTGTACCAGCTTGAATTCCCACCAACAGTGTAAGAGGGTTCCCCTTTCTCCAAATCCTCACCAACACCTGTTGTTTCCTGTCTTGTTAATTTTAGCCATTCTGACTGGTATGAGGTATGACTGGTATGAGGATCTCATTGTGGTTTTGATTTGTATTTCACTGATGGCAAGTGATGTGGAATATTTTTTTCATGTTGTCTATTGGCCATTTGTATGTCTTCTTTGGAGAAATGTCTGTTTGTGTCTTCTTCCCATTTCTTGACTGGATTTGTTGTTGTTGTTGTTGTTGTTGTTGTTGTTGTTGTTGTTGTTGTTGAGTTTGAGAAGTTCTTTATAGATCTTGCATACCAGCCGATTACTTATATGTCATTTGCAAATATCTTCTACCGTTCCATAAATTGTCTTTTCATTTTGTTGACTGTTTCCTTTGCTGTACAAAAGATTTTTATCCTGATGAAGTCCCAATAGTTCATTTTTGCTTTTGTTTCCCTTGCTTTCTGAGATGTGTCTCACAAGAAGTTGCTGTGGCCGAGGTCAAAGAGGTTACTGCCTGTGTTCTTCTCTAACATTTTGATGGATTCCTGTTTCACACTTAGGTCTTTCATTTATTTTGAATTTATCTTTGTGTATGGTGTAGGAAAGTGGTCCAGTTTCATTCTTCTACATGTGGCTGTCCAATTTTTCCAGCAACATTTATTGAAAAGAGTGTCTTTTTTCCATTGGATATTCTTTCCTGCTTTGTCAAAGATTAGTTGACCACAGAATTGAGGGTCCATTTCCAGGTTCTCTGTTCTTTTCCATTGATCTATATGTCTGTTTTTGTACCAGTACCATATTGTCTTGATGATCACAGCTTTGTAATATAGCTTGAAGTCTGGCATTGTGATGCTTCCAGCTTTGCTTTTCTTTTTCAACATACCTCTGGCTCTTTGGGTCTTTTTCTGATTGCATACAATTTTAGGAGTCTTTGTTCCAGCTCTGTGAAAAATGTTGATGTATTTTGGTAGGGATTGCATTGAATGTGTAGATTGCTCTGATAGCATAGACATTTTAACAATGTTTATTCTTCCAATTCATGAGCATGGAATGTTCTTCCATTTCTTTGTGTCTTCCTCTATTTCTTTCATAAGCGTTCTATAGTTTTCAGAGTACAGATCCTTTACTCTTTGGTCAGGTTTTTTCCTTAGTATCTTATGGTTTTTGATGCAATTATAAATGGTATAGATTCCTTATTTTCTCTTTCTTTTGTCTAATTGTTAGTGTATAGAAATACAATTGATTTCTGTGTATTGATTTTATATCCTGCCATGTTGCCAAATTGCTAGCAATTTTGGGGTGGAGTCTTTTAGTTTCCACATTAAGTATCATGTCATCTGTGAAGAGTGAGAGCTTGACTTCTTTCTCAATTTGAAAGCCTTTCATTACTTCCTGTTGTCTGATTGCTGAGGCTAGGACTTCTAGTACTAATCTGAACAAGAGGTGAGAGTGGGCATCCCTGTTAAGTTCTTGACTTTAAGGGACAAGTTCTCATTTTTTCCCCATTGAGAATGATACTGTCTGTGGGCTTTTCACAGATGCTTTTATGATATTGAGGTATGATCGATCCCTTTCCCCTCACACTGTGGAGAGTTTTAATCAAGAAACCATGCTGTATTTTCTCAAAATCTTTTTCCGCATCAATTGAGAGGATCTTGTCCTTTACTTTATTAATGTGACATATCACATTGATTGATTTGCAAATGTTGAAACACACTTGCAGCCCAAGAATAAATCCCACTTGGTTTTGGTGAATGATCCTTTTAATGTACTGTTGGATCCTATTGGCCAGGATCTTGATGAGAATTTTAGCATCCATGTTCATCAAGGATATTGATCTATAATTCTCCTTTTTGATGGGGTCTTCGGTTTGCGGATCAAGGTAATGCTGGCCTCATAGAATGAGTTTGGAAGTTTTCCTTCCCTTTATGTTTTTTGAAATAGCTTCAGAAGAATAAGTATTATTTCTTCTTTAAATATTTGGTAGAATTTCCTTGGGGAAACATCTGACCCTGGACTTTTGTTTGATGGGAGTTTTTTGATTACTGCTTCAATTTCCTTGCTGGTAATTGGTCTGTTCAGGTTTCCTGTTTCTTTTGTTTCAGCTTTGGTACTTTAAAATTTTCCAGGAATGCATCCATTTCTTCTAGATTGCCTAATTTGTTGGCATATAGTTGCTCATAATATATTCTTTTTTTTTAATTTTTAAATTATTTCCCCCAGGGATACAGGTCTGTGAATCATCAGGCTTACACCTTTCACAGCACTCACCATAGCACAAACCCTCCCCAATGTCCATAACCCATCCACCCTATCCCTACTCATAATATATTCTTAAAATTCTCTGTATTTCCTTGCTGTTGGTCATAATCTCTCCCCTTTCATTCATGATTTTATTTATTTGGGTACTTTCTTTTTTCTTTTGGATAAGTCTGGCCAGAGGTTTATTGATCCTATTCATTCTTTCAAAGGACCAGCTTCTGGTTTCATTGATCTGTTCTACTGTTCTTCTGGTTTCTATTTTAATGATTTCTGCTCTAATCTTTTTTATTTCTCTTCTCCTTGGTTTAAGATTTATTTGCCGTCTTTTCTCCAGCTCCTTTAGGTGTAAGATTATCTTGCATACTTGGGATTTTTCTAGTTTTTTGAGAGAGGCTTATATTGCTATGTACTTTCCTCTTAGAACCACCTTTGCTGTATTCCAGAGGTTTTGAACCAATGTGTTTTCATTCTCATTAGTTTCCATGGATTTTTTAAGTTCTTTAATTTCTTGGCCGACCTATTCAGTCTTTAGTAAGATGCTCTTTAACCTCCAAGTGTTTGAGTTCCTTCCAAATTTCCTCTTGTGATTGAGTTCCAGTTTCAAAACATTGTAGTCTGAGAATATGCAGGGAGTAATCCCAATCTTTTGGTACTGGTTGAGACCTAATTTGTGACCCAGTATGTAATCTATTCTGGAGAATGTTCCATGTGCACTTGAGAAGAATGAGTGTTCTATTGTTTTGAATGGAATGCTCTGCATATATCTGCGAAGTCCATTTGGTCCACTGTCATTCAAAGCCCTATTTGTTTGTTGATCACATGCTTAGATATGTCCATTGCTATGAGTGGGCTGTTGAAGTCCCCTACTATCATTGTATTATGACCAATGTTTCTCTTTCATTTGGTTATTAATTGGTTTCTATAATTGGCTGCTCCCAATTTAGGAGCATAAATATTTATAATTGTTAGACCTTCTAGTTGGATAGGCCCTTTGAGTATCATATAGGGTCCCCCTTCATCCCTTACTACAGTCTTTGGTATAAAATCTAATTTGTCTGAAAGAGGTTTGATACCTCATCTTTCTTTTGATGTCCATTAGCATGATAAATCGTTCTCTGCTTTCTCATGTTCAATCTAGAGGTGTTTTTGGTTCTAAAATGAGTCTCTTATAGAAAGCATATCAATGGGTCCTGCTTTTTTACTCAATCTGATACCCTGTGTTTTGATTGGAGCATTTAGCCCACTGACATTCATAGTAACTATTGAAAGATATGAATTTAGTACCATTATATTTCCTGTAAATTTCCTGTTTCTGTAGATTGTCTCTGTTTCCTTCTGGTCTGTTACTTTTGGTTTTGTCTTCACTTAGAGGATCCCCTTTAATATTTCTTACAGAGCTGGTTTAGTGATCACAAGTTCTTTTAGTTTCTGTTTGTCCTGAAAGTTCTTTATCTCTCCTTCCATTCTGAATGACAGCCTTGCTGGATAATATATTCTTGGCTGCATGTTTTTCACATTTAACACCCTAAATACATCATCCCAGTCCTTCTGGCCTGCCAGATCTCTGTGGATAGGTCTGTTGTCAGTCTAATGTTTATAACCTCGTAGGTTAAGGACCTCTTACCTTGGGCTGCTTTCAGGATTTTCTCTTTATCGCTGAAATCGGCAAGTTTCACTATTATTTGTCATGGTGTTGATCTATTTTTATTGATTTTGAGAGGGGTTCTACCTTTTGGTAGATTACCCCTATAATCCTAATATTATTTCACTTTATGATATTGTTGATTTCTTGAAGCCTCCCCTTATGGTCGGTCCAACAGTTGTTTTTCTCTCTTTTCCCTAGTTTCCTTCCTTTCTCTCAACTTGTCTTCTATGTCACTACCTCTCTTTTCTGCCTCATTTATCCTAGATATTAGAGCATCCAATTAAGACTGAATCTCAGAGCATTTTTAATTTTGATGTGATTAGATTTTATTTCTGTTCCAAGAGATTCTCTAGTGTCTTTTATGCTTTCTTCAAGCCCAGCTAGTAACTTTATAATTGTTATCCCATATTCCAGCTCTGACATTTTACTTATATACATATCAATTAGATCTGTGGCAAAGAGTATTACCTCTGATTCTTTCTTCTGTTTTGAATTCCTCCTTCTTGTCCTTTTGCTCAGGGAAGAATGGATGAATGAGAGAACAAAATAAAAATTATCAACCATGACCCAAGAAAAATACACACTAGACAAATCTGAAGAGGTCAGAAACTAAAAGAGAGAGGGAAAAAAAAGAAAAAGAAAAAGAAATAAAAAGGGCAGGTGGAGAGCATATAATCTCCTAGGTGGACAAAACAGGGTGATCCACTTGGTCCTGTGTGTATTTTGGTCTGTTGGAAGATACTAAATCCCAAAATTGTAAAGAAAGCAAAAGTTATATATATACAAAAATAAAATTGAATACAGTGAAAGGAAGCCAAAAATGAAGAATATATTTATAAAATGGAAAGTGAAAGTTAAAAAAAGACTTAAAAACAAAAGGGTTGATAAAATAAGAAACTAGTTGAAATGGAAAAAAAGAAAGAAAAAGAAAAATTTAAACTGAAAGATAATCATGAGAAAAAAACTTTCAAATTCTATATACTATTTCCCCCTAGTTCTGGAGTTTTGCAGTCCTGTGTGCTCCATAACCTTGGTATTCAAGTGTTCCAGCTGATCTTCTGGGAAGGGACCTACTGTGCTGATTCTCAGGTGTCTATGCCTGGGCAGAGTTGCACTGCCCCTTGCCAAGGGGCCAGGCTCAGTCTAAGCTGCTTCTGGTTGTTCTATGTGGCTTTTTCTCCCTAAAGGCTTTCCATGCCACTTTAGAGGATGAAAATAAAGATGGTCAAGCCCCAAGCCCCAGCTCTGGAGCTGAAAGATTGTGGCACACCTCTCTTCAGTAAACACTCAGGGATAAGCAGTGTTCATTTTTTCATGTACCAAACTACAGACCCCTGCTATGCACTCCCACACTGCCCCTCCCTGGGGAAGCTGGAGGGTCACTGTGTTTCTACCCTTTGCAGGGCCCCTGTATGGAAACTGGTCACCCCATTGTGCCATGGTTCATGGTTTACAACAAAATGAGCTGAGAGCCCCCTTCTGGGCTCACTGACTATAACCAGTTTCCATGCTCCAATGCTTGGAAACTGCTGGCTCAGGCACCCCCATTCTTTCTATGACCCCAGTGATTTTGAGACCACACTGTCCAACCTTCCTAGATTAATTCTGCCCCAATTCCTAAGTTAGTTCCTAGGTTAATTCTGCCTCAATTAACCACCTGAGCACCTTTTAGAAAGGGTATCTCTCACTCGAGCTGCCTGCTTCCTCTTCTCTGCCTGCCTCTCTGCCTACTTACTATCTCTGTGTGTGTGTGTCAAATAAATAAATAAAATCTTTTAAAAAATCAGATTGTCAGTCTTTTCTAGAAAGAGCAATAGCTGATGTCTGATATTCCAAAATGTCCTTCATCCCTTTAGATTAAGTCATTATGTCTGGACAAGGTACTAACAGCCACTTTGAGAACTAAAAGCATTTCTTGAAGTTCACATTGGAACAGGGTTTTTTTGCCTTCTCTTCCCCAGGTGGCTTTGTTTACCTGAAAGCAAAACCAGTTTGTTGAAAAAGAGGTTCCAGGTTGGGAAGCCAGTGAAAGTAGATTTAGGAGGGGAAACTGAAGGTTCCTGGAAGATTAAGGAAAGGATGAATGCCAAGCCTGTCAGCTTTTCTTATAGATAACTACTTTGCTTCTGTCCTATGACTAAGCATGCAAAGATGTGAATTAACTATAGCATGAGAGAAAGTTAAGTGGGACATGAGGAAGAACTTCCTCCTCATAGTTGCCACTAGATGGACTCCTAGAAGGAGGGTGAGCTTTTTGTTCACAGATATATGACCTAGAAGCAAACATCCAGAGTCTTTACCAGCTTCAAGTTCATCTTCCTATTTCCGCATACATTTGCCATTTTCTTTTTGGGGTTTTGTCAGCAATTTGAGGGGTTCTAGAGAAATACTACAGAGATTGTTGATGGTTTTATATTATAGCATCAGGAGAAGTCTTAATTTTAATTCCTTTGGAGGATGTACTGCCAAGAGAAGCATCAAGTAAATATCACTGTGTCTATAAACTGACTGCATAGGTAGACTGTTCTGCCTCTTTCCACTGTCTCTGACCCCAACATCAAAACAGCAGTGAGCATATCATCTGCCAACATAATCAATCCATCTTTCACTCTGTTCCAGCAATATGTGGAGTTGTTGTAGTGCTCTTTGGAATGAGAACATCTCATCCCATTTGTTCAGGTATTGGCAACACAAAAAACTGTTGGCAGTAGGTCCATTACTTGATATGCCCTCAAGATTCACTATCTCCCTTGCTGACAGTTAAGCAAAGAAAGAATGACCTGTCTCTTGCTTTAGCATAAGCAAGTACCAGTGTGCAGATTCTTCAACACAGGTGCAACAGAGAAGGGAGATTTCCCACAGGAGGCTTGGAAACATTTGGGTTACACAAACATACACCATGTGCATACAATAGGTACTCCATCAAGACTTTGAATAAATTCAGAGAATCTGGGATCAATGATGGATGAGAAGACTCAAGGAGGAGTAAAATTTTTTTGAAATAGCTTTTAAGGGCGCCTGGGTGGCTCAGTGGGTTAAAGCCTCTGCTTTCGGCTCAGGTCATGATCTCAGCGTCCTGGGATCGAGGCCCACATCGGGCTCTCTGCTCAGCGGGGAGCCTGCTTCCTCCTCTCCCTGTCTCTCTGCCTGCCTCTCTGCCTACTTGTAATCTCTCTCTCTGTGTCAAATAAATAAATAAATAATCTTTAAAAAAAAAAAAAAGAAATAGCTTTTAAAAAACCATAAGGACACTGATGGCTGCTTTCTAGGACAAATACCATCCTGCCTGCCTTGGTACAGTTTAGGAGCACTGACTGAAGAGCCATATTGCCAGGGGTTGAATCCTAGCTCTGTCACCTATGAGCTGTATGACTTTGAGTAAATTATTTCATCTGATTCTCAGTTTCCTCATTTATAAAATGGGGTAATGAAAATAGTAACTTTTAGGGGTACGTTAATACTAGTCCTAATGTCTGTGAAGCTCTCAGAACAAGGCCTGTCATGTACTAGTCAATGCTATAAACATATTAAATAAAATACATAACTAAAAAAAAAAGTCACAAGAAAGAGAGAGGCAGCCCCTGTCATCTAGAAGCTGGACTAGCATTCATAGCCAGATCTTGGTGTTCTCCTATTGAACAATTTTACAAAACATCAGACAAGCCCACTCTACAACCAAGATGGATCAAAACAAAAACAGACCATTCCATAATCATGTGTGAACACAGAAAAAAGCATGAACATTATTCAAACTTTCAAATTCCAAATATCCCCCTCTCCTAGCTAATACGAATTACTGTTGTTTCGTTATGCATATCAGTTTTATCCTGTTCTATATCCTTCTAGGTAAGACATATTAAGAAACCAAATCAGAATTACCTCTGCATCCTGACAGCATCCAATTCACAGAAAAATCTCTTTTCCTTTAAAACTTCCCCTCCAAATCACTTATTACTAGCTCAAATCCTACAAGGTTTTTCTAACACTCACTCCATGCCGTGCTTTCTCCCTCCCTGCAGTGGGAAATAAATCTGAGTTGTTCACTACAAAGGTGTTCCCAGCAAACTCTGGCCTAAGGGTATCAACAGCCACCTTTGGTGGAAAATTCACTTCAGAAGAGGCAAAGAGCCCTGTGTGTCAGGTTCTGAACTATCATTTCTATGCAAATCACTTTAGTAATTGTTTTTTTGAACAGTGTTTGAAGTGTTGCTCTAGAAAGATCACTGTACTGGGACAAGAGAGAAGAAATCAACACTTATTGAGCACATGCTAATTGAAAGACTCTGGATGAGATTGTTAAGACTGTTAATCCAAATTATTTTATTTAATCTTCAGGATAACCCTGGGCAGTGGATATTTGCAAATTACATCTTATAGATGAGGAGGCTGAGTGTCAGAGAAGCCAAATTACTCATTCAAAGTAATGAAGATCTTATAAGTGGAGTAATTCCAACAGTCAAGATTTAGTGCAAAGCTTAATTCCATCAGATCTCTAAGAGGAACACAGCAGAATATGTGCATACATTTTTATAGCAATGCTACTAGAGGAATTCAAAAATACATGTGCATGTCCCCTGACCCTAAAGAAGGAATGGGAATGGAGGGAAGAAGTAGAAGTAGGATGAGGGAGATGTGGCTTATTCCTGGCTTTCTTCCCCCCTTCCTATGATAATTACAAGCTTTTCTTGATTGATTGAGAAAGTACATGTAGGAACCACAGCCCTTACATTGTTTTCTTTGCAATGCTTCTTTAGGTTCCATAACAATTAGAGAAATCAGCGCATGTGAATCCCTTGAGAAGACTGAAGTGCCAGGAAAGCACATTTCCACATTTACTCCCCCTGTGACTCCCTGGTCAAGGGTTTTCAATGCACAGTCCAAGACACAGCTACTTTTTGCACACTCAGCTATGACCCTTACCTACACAAGATGCTCTCATCAATAGTTCTCAGCATTGCCTGGAATGGGCATGGTGCACAGAATTCTACCCATCTGTCTGCTCCTAGAGACATAAAAAATGTTCTATTTTCAAGTCATTTTCCAATCTTTTGACCACAGTTCCCCTCTAAAAACAGTCAATTTTTGACCAGCCAAATCAGCCCACATTGCTGCAGATCTTTTGCAACTTAGCATAGTAGACAAGAGGTCCATTTCTAGAGTCAAAGAGCTTGTGTCTAAATCTCAGCTTGTCTCTAAACCTCTCACTGCTATATGGCCTTCAACAAATTAGTTAACACATCTCTGCATCAGCAGTACTATCTGTAAAAATTAATGAAAATAATGCCTCCCTATAATAGAAGGTTTTCGTGGTCCCTACTGTCATTTAATCCACCTTCTTCCAATAACAACCCCTTTTTCCTTTGAAAAAAGCTACCTCTCCCCACTCAGTCCATGTGTCTCTTTATGGTTTACCCACCATTAGGCTTCAAGTGTGGACATGTAATCCAAGCTTGGCAAATCAGTCAAAGACTGGATCAGGAATCATCATAAAATCTAATGTAAGCCATTAAGAGTCTGCTTCGGTACAATGAAAGATACATAGGCTGTAAGGTTAGAGCTGCTAGTAGCCATCTTTTGGAGGATTAAAGGATAAAGCTGATGAAAGTAAAGCAAAACTGAGAGTTGGAGAAAAACAGATTTGTAAGAACATCAAATACAGGGATCTAGCAATGCCTGAAGCATCCCCTGGTCTCTTCAATTATGTAAGCTAATACATTCTCTTTTTTTGTTTAAGCATATTCAATGTGAGTTTTTGTCACCTGCAAACTAAGGAGTGCTAATTATTTCTTAAGGTTATTGTGCAGAGTAAATGAGATAATCTATATAAAGTACTTAACACGGTACATCTATGGTTCATTGCAAGAGCTCAAAAAATAGTTGAAAGCTACCCAACCCATTTTTTGATCCTGGTGAGTGCAAAGCTCTCTGGAAGACACACACCCCTCTGCAGGCCTTGCCTACCATGAAATCCTCAGCACTTGGTAAATATCAAAATTCCTACACCTAGGAAGTATACTCCCCTATCCACAATGAGAGCTGCTTTCTCAGCGTGTTCAGTGCCCAGAGCCCACTTTCTGAGTCACAACTAACATCTCCCTTCACAGGAAGAAAACTATTGGTGTACACAAAGGAGAGAAAGAATAAGGCTATGGTAGAATATGGCAAATCATCATCTCTATGGTGAATTTTAATTATGTAATTTTATTCCCTCCAAAACAGTGTCCATCCTGCTAATCTATTCTTTAAACCACAGCCTTATACAAATCTTTAGGGAATCTGTGACTGGTTTTGGATTATTTTGCAACTGATGTATTCATAGTAGATGTTAGTAAAGCTTGAGGGAATTTAAATTATGTTTTCCTCAGGATTGTCCCATTCAGAGCTCTTATTTGCCCCTTCTTATTTACTCTCTGAAGAATGGATTTGCCAAATAAAAGCACATTGCTGTTCATCCCCTGCCTGAAGTCTTTAAGTAGTATCTAAAAGATGGAGTTAGATTCAAATTTAGAATAATAGACAAGTGTTAAATTGAAAATGAGCATTTCACAGTGGTTTCGGCTAGTGGTTCAAATGACTGGATTTGTAGCCCTGATAAAACAGAACCATGGGGAAAACTTTTAAGAAACTATAGATTGCCTGAACCTTCCCCCAGAAATTTCTAGTCATTGGAGTGACGCTGGGGTATCTTTATTTCTATAAAACTTACTGGTTTTAATTTAATATACATTAAACATAAATATATGAGCCAAAACACCATAAGTGAAAAAGCCAAGTCCAAAGTAAGAATTAATCTTTGTGACTCATAGGCTGACCTGGGGCTGAGAGTCAGGAGTAAGAGTATCATCACGCAAGACCCTCCTCTCAGGAACAGGAACACTGCACACACAGGCCCCTACAACCATGCAGAACTGTGGCTGTGGGACACGTATTTTGTTATCATAAAGGAAAATACTATGTCCAGGTTCTAAACCATGGCTCCTCATCAGACTTGCCATGGCATTTCCCTCATTCCTCCCATCAGAGGGACAGTCTGTTTGCTCTCTCTTCCCCAACTAACTGGGGAAATTCTGGAAGGCCTGAGTAGCCCTTGGAAAGGAAGCCACTTTCTGGAGACTCACCATTCTCAGGAGCCCCTTTTTCAGCTGAAGCAGTTATCACTGCATTGCTGGAGGATCTGGAACTACGACATATCCAAGGTTCACAGATTACAAACCCAGAGATTTCATTCTTTCGTGTTGTGGCTTGTAGGCCTTGCTGTAACATGTTCCCCCAATTCCCCTCTTTTCCTCTTTAGTATTTTATTTGGTTCCTTTTCCCTCTGTATGAGAAGTTGGTCCTCACAATCCCCAAGCAGCTTGTAGTGGGTTTGTTACCATCACTCCACATGGTTGCTCTGTTTGGTTCCAGCAGGCACATCCGTTTGGACATACTCTTCACATAGCTGTCAACTCGTTTCTCTGGGCTGTAGGCTGGAGTGGCCACTGTTTGGGATTTGGTTTCCCTTTTTTTGCTGCTGAAATTATATCTTTATCACCGCTTGCTCTGAGTACTAGGATGATTCCTCTGCTTTAGCAGAATGTTAAAAATCAATTTCCAAGAGCATCCTAAAAAGGTAAAGTTCTAACATCTGCTAATAAAGAATGACTCCGAACAAAATGGTCTGGATTAGCCTTGCAAGGATGAAAATGGCAACGGGCCTGCCTCCAAAATGTTGTAATATTACATGCATGCCCTGCTGGTCTATGCCTTGGAACCTTACAAACCACCATCTCAAGAAGATCAAAGGAAATATTTTCCACTTCTAGAGTATGCCAGATCCTAGAGGTACTGCCACACAAAATAAACTCCCCTCCAAGTGACTGAAAATGCTATTTCCCCTCAATTGTGGGAAAGCATAAATAAATGGGACAGAGTGAGATGGAGAAACCAAGAGAGGGAGAATTTGATACATTAAACACACAGGAAGCAGCGTAGCCACAGGGCTGGCGAAAGAACAGAAATCAAAAGAAAAGCACATTTACATTAAGCACACATGCGACACACATTTCAATATTTCTCCAAGAGATTTATACAACTTACTGTATCTTAAAGACACTCGAAACCACATCCAAGTTCTTTCTAGGCTAGTGCAGCTGGTAAAACATGCAACAGCACTTGATAATTCCTTGTATCTTCTAAAAATACATTTCTAAGCTCTTCTATTATGAAAAATGTGTAATTGAGAACTGTAAGAGTGGTCTATGAACAGGTGTGAATTCAAGAACTGTTTGTTCTGTGCAGAAAGTGAGCAGAAGCATTTAGAAACTTTTGTAACAATTCTATACAGCCACAATAAATTTTTATTATATTTTTGCAAATGTATTAGTCAAAGAATTCATTTCAAGTGAATTTTTAAAAACTGGCTTTTCATCACATCTGGTTTGAGAAGCATTGGCATACCACTAATTTTTACATCAACTAGATTTACTTGTTTTTAACAAACTGGGAGAAATACAGAATAATTCATAGAGAAATACTGTTTGAAGAGGATGTGAAATCATGCACCTTAAGGTTTTCTTTAAATTATTTCTTTAACTAGTTTCTCAGTCTTGTTAAGTTATACCTTAAAAGTAGTGTGACCAAAAAGTAATGGATCCATTTTGCATATTTCCACTTCCTAATACAGAGCTGTTCCAAAAAGCTTGTATTTATACTGGGCTTATGAAAATGCAAGGGCTATAAGTATTATCCTTATCATTCCCATTATCCTCTTTTCTAACTCAATTCTGTGTCCTCTGATATTTTTTAACAAGTCACTTCTTTAAAGACATTTTCATTATATTGGAGTGCCTGATTTAAAATTTACGATATGACATGTAAGGCTGTAACTTTCCTTAAAGCCATCCTGTCTTCACATTTTCTGATGGAAACAGTTAAGGTAGTTTTATGTGTTTTTAAAAGCTTTTAAGTATATAAAGAAAATAATAAGATGGGATTTCCCTTTCTCATCTAGGAATTTAACTCAGCTTTGTGAAACAGAGGTGGTATAACTTTTCATTGTGGAGACTTTTTCAACTTATAGGAAGAATTTATGCAGAGCAACTTCATGTGGCTATTGTTAATGTCAGCTTAGGATTCTGGCAAAGAGAGGGAAAAACAAAGGAAGTGTCACCCACCCACATCACCAAACTTAAAAAGCTGGAAAATTTTATCCATAGTTACTTTGTATCAAATTGCATCAACTGTCTGGACAAAGAGTCAATTGTGATTCAGTGAAAATTTTGTTTGAACGTATATTGTTTTCTAGATGTTTTACTAAAGTCTTTCAAAGTCTAATTCCCACAACCTCTTTATTAGGAATTAAGAAGCACTAAACACCGTGGGGTAAGAATCATTTGTTTTCCCTGGCCTTGGAGGAAAAAAAAAAAGGCCACACACACCAAATTATTGAGCTACTCCTTTTTTTTTTCTCTTGTAACGCATCCAAACATTCTGTTATGAAGTTGAAACATTTCAGTTACTGTAATTTTTTCCTAAAGGTTCTGGTTCCCACACTGAAATTCTGCCTCCAAAGTTAGATTCAGAATCCAATTCCCAAAATCCGTTCCAAAACACATTCGTGGCCTAACCCTTGGGAAAGAGAACTTTAAGCTCCACTTGCCTCCTTTCAGAATGAGTCAAAGTATTTTAAAAAGCAACAAAAATGTGAAATCCCTTGATGAAGTGTTTTTGAAGTATCCTGGCCACATCTGTAGGAATGGTCAAATATTATCTAATTCAGTTCACTTTTTAAAGTGAAAAACAAGCCCGGCTAGCTCAGTCGGTAGAGCATGAGACTCTTAAAGTGGAAAACAACTAAACTTAGCAAAAATATAGGCAAATGGCTCTTTCTAAAAGAAAAGAAAAGCTCATTATACACACACAAAGGAAACTGGTATTAAATCCTGGGGTAGTAGTGGGCCGCCCAAAAAATGGGAGTGGAAGAAATTGAGCAGAACCAGGGGGTGAGGACTGAGGTGATCTTAGGGGGAAAAAATGCCATCTGTAAGTAATGAGAGCTCTCTGGGAACATAACAATTAAACACAAAGTATAGAACTATTAGAATTAGCTACTAACTCTCTCCACACATATTAGTGTTCTGGTGAGTCAGAGATTTTAAAGAACCAAAATAAAAGCAAACAAATACAGTACAAATTTCTGTACAAAGTGTGAGGCCCTCGACCCTTCACCTTCAGGAAAGTGTTCTATCAGTCTGGAGGCAGGCTCCTAAGATTGAGGTCTATAATGCTCCTCATGAGACATGTTCTGGCACAAGAAATGGGCTTCCCCTGGCGATGCAAAAGGCAGATGAACGCAGCGACAATCCCTGATGGGTCTGTCATCAAAGAAACGTGCAGGCAGTGAAAGGAACAACCAGTTGGTAATAATAGTAGCTGATCTTCATCCACTGATCACTGTGTGCCATGTACTGTGTGGGACGAGTTATACAAGGCCTCTCTTGACTCTTTCAACAGTTCTAGTAGGTGGGTAATGTGTCCATTTTACAGGTAAGGATTCTGTGACGCAGAAGAATTTTCCTGAGATCTAAAGACAAGATCTAAATGCATGTTTGTCAAACTACAAATTCGAATTTCTTTATTTCTCAGCCAGATTGAACCTGAAAGTTATCTGAATGGCTGTTGGAGATGAGGAAAGGAAGCTGCTTACTTCAAGCAGGATTGTAGGAGAAAACAGAATAATGGCCTCTGGTAATAAATGGAATTATATAATATTGAATAAATATCAGTTTATTATCAAAATGAGGTTAATGCACTTTAATATATTTGAATATGTATAATTAATAAGTACTCAAGAAAAGGACAAATCCTGAGCTAATTTAACAAGGTATGCCAAAATTTACATAGGCAAGACAGTGAAGTTCCCTTGGAAACTTGGAAATCTAAAGAGACTCCACTTATTACATTGTCCAATGTCTTTTGGGATATCTACTTTTGGAATTAATTTCCAAGTATTATTACATTTTTCCAGTTTTACTGAAATATAATTGACATACATCACTGTATAAATTTGAGGTATACAGCATAACAGTTTAACTTATATGTATTATAAAACGATTACCACAACAATTTTTGTTAGCATCCAACATCTCATATAGATACAATAAATGAAAAAGGAAAAAAATTTTCCTTGTGATTAGAACTCTTAAGATTTACTCTCTTAACAATAATATGTAAATATATGTGTGTACACGTGTATGTGTGTGTATGTATATATATGTATATAAAAAATACAGGCATGTTAGCTATAGTCTTTATGTCATACCTTACATTCCAAGTACTGAAAGTTTGTACTTTTTAACCACATTCTCCAATTTCCTCTCCACCCACCCTCCAGATCTTTTAACCACAAATATGATCTCTTTTTCTATGAATGTGTGTATTTTTTAAAAGATTAGATTCCACATGTAACTGGTATCATGCAGTATTTGTCTTTGGTTTATTTCACTTAGCATAATGCCCTTGAGGCCCATCTCCTGTTGCTGCAAGTGGCAGAATTTCTGTGTGTGTGTGTGTGTGTGTGTGTGTGTGTGTGTGTGTGTATCACATCTTCTTTATCCATGTAATCACCAATGGACACTTAGGTTGTTTCCATGTCTTGACTATTGTAACTAATGCTGTTATAAACATGTGGGTACAGATAACATTTTATGTTATTGTTTTCATTTCATTTAGATATATTCCCAAAGGAGGAATTGCTGGTAGTTCTTTTTTAATTTTTTACTAATTATTTGCTAATTTTCCTCTAGATTCTTTTCCATAATGGTTGTACCAGTTCACAATCCCACCAAGAGGGCAAATAGGTTCCCCTTCCTCCACATCCTTGCCAACATATGTTTTCTCTTGTTTGTTTTCCCCAAGTATTATTATTATTATTATTATCATCATCATCATCATCATTATAAAGGTATAATTGACATATGATACAGACGTACCTCAGAGATACTGTGGTTAAGTTTCAAGCCACCTAAATAAAGTGAATATCACAAAAAAGTATGTCAAATGGATTTTTTGGTTTCTAGTGCATATAAAAGTTATGTTTACATAACTGTACTGTAGTCCATTAAGTGTACGGTAGCCCTATGTCTAAAAAATGTACAGATCTTAATTAAAAAGTATGTTATTGCTAAAAAATGCTAACCATCATCTGAGCTTTCAGTGAGTCAGAATCTTTTTGCAGGTAGAGGGTCTTGCCTCAAGGTTGATGGCTGCTGACTCATCAGGGTGGTGGTTGCTGAGAACTGTGGTGACCATGGCAATTTCTTAAAAGAAGACAACGATGAAGTTTGTCACATCAGTTGGCTCTTTTTTTCACAAAAATTTTTCTTTAACATATGATGTTGTTCAATACCATGGTATAATCTATCCTACAGAACTTTTTCAAAATTGGAGTCAATCCTACCAAACCCTGTTGCTGCTTTATCAACTGAGTTTATGTGATGTCCTAAATCCTTTGTTGTCATTTCAACCATCTTCACAGAATCTCCACCAGGAATAAATTACATCTCAAGAAACCACTTTCTTTGCTCATCGATAGGAAGCAGCCCCTCATCCATTGAAGTTTAAAATTGCATAAGGTTGCAGCAATTCAGTCACATCTTCAGGCTCCACTTGTAATCCCAATTCTCTTGCTGTTGTCACTACATTTCCAGTTAGACAACTTTAACATTTCCCACCTATGAGCACAGTATATCTTTCCATTTATTTATGTCTTCTTCAGTGTCTTTCATTGGTGTCTTATAGTTCTCAGAGTACACGTCTTCCATCTGATTGGTAAAATTTATGTTTAGGTATTTTGTTCTTTTTGGTACAGTTGCAAATGGAATTATAGTTTCTCTGATAGTTTATTATGAGTGTATGGAAATGCAACATATTTCTGTATAATAATTTTATATTCTGAAATTTTACTTAATTCATTTATTAGGGTTTTTTTTAAAGATTTTATTTATCTGAGACAAAGAGAGATTGAGCAAGTGGTAGGGGGAGAGGGAGAGGGAGAAGCAGATTCTTCACTGAGCAGAGAGCCTGACACAGGGCTCAATCCCGGGACCCCAGGATCATGACCCGAGCTGAAGGCAGACACTTTTTTATTTTTTTAAAGATTTTATTTATTTATTTGAGAGAGAGAGAGAGAGCATGGATGGTGGGGGGAGGGGTGGGCAGAAGCAGGCTCCCCATTGACCAGGGAGCCCAATGCAGGGCTTGATCCCAGGGTCCTGACCTGAGCCAAAGGCAGACGCTTAATCAACCAAGCCACTCAGGTACCCCATGAAGGCAAATGTGTAATGACAGAACCACACAGGCACCCCTCATTTATTAGTTCTAATAGTTTTTTGGTGGAGTCTTTAGGGTTTTCTATATATAGTATTAGGTCACCTGCAAATAGCGAAAGTTTTACTTCTTCCTTACCAATTTGGATTCCCTTAATTTCTTCTTGCTGTCTGATGCTGTAGCTAAGACTTCCTATACTATTCCTATTTGATAAAAGTGGCAAAGGTGGATTTCCTTATCTTGTTCCTGATCTTAGGGAAGAAGCTTTTAGTTTTTCTCCATTGAGTAGGCGGTTAGCAATGGATTGGTCATATATGGTTTTTATTTTGTTGTGATATATTCCATCTATACCCATTTTGTTGAGTTTTCATCACATATGGATTTTGAATTTAGTCAAATGCTTTTCTTCATCTATTGAAATGATCATATGATATTTATTCTTTATTTTGTTCATGTGATGTATCACATTGATTGATTTACATACATTGAACCATCCTTGTGTTCCTAGAATAAAATCTACTTAATCATGGTATATTATCCTTTTAATAATATTGTTAAATTAAAAAAATAATATTGTTGAATTAAGTTTGTTAATATTTTGTTGAGGATTTTTTCCGTCTTCATCAGGGATTTAGGCCTGTCATTTCCTTTTTTGTAGTGTCTTTGGTTTTGCATGAGGGTAATGCTGACATTATAGAATGAATTTGGAAGCATTCTCTCCTTTTCAATTTTTTGAATAGTTTGGGGAAAATAGGTATTAACTATTCTTTAAAGGTTTTGTAGAGGGTGGCTGGGTGGCTCAGTGGGTTAAAGCCTCTGCCTTCAGCTAGGTCATGATCTCAGGGTCCTGGGATCAAGCCCCACATCGCATCGCATCAGGCTCTCTGCTCAGCAGGGATCCTACTTCCTCCTCTCTCTCTGCCTGCCTCTCTGCCTACTTATGATTTGATCTCTCTCTGTGTCAAATAAATAAATACAATCTTTAAAAAAAAAAGGTTTTGTAGAATACATCTGTGAAGGTTTCTGGTCCTGGATTTTTGTTTATTAGTTTTTTCTTTTAATAACTGATTCTACTTCATTACCAGTAATCAGCTTGTTTAGGCTTTCTATTTCTTCCTGATTCAGTCCTGACATATTGTATGTTTCCAGATATTTATCCATTTCTTCTAGGTTGTCCAGTTTGTTGGTATATAATTTTTTATAATCGTCACTTATAATCCTTTGTATTTCTGTGGTGTCAGTTTTAACTTCTCCTCTTTCCTTTCTAATTTTATTTATTTGTAACCTCTCTTTTTTTCTTGATGAGTTTGTCTAAAGGTTTATCAATGTTGCTTATCTTTTCAAAGAACCAGACCTTAAGTTTGTTAATCTTTACTATTTTTTAAATCTCTATAGCGTTTGTTTCTACTCTGATCTTTATTATTTCATTCCTTCTATTAACTTTGGATTTTGTTTGCTTTTCTTTTTCTAGTTTCTTTAGGTAAAGGCTTAAATTGTTTGGGATTTTTCTTGTTTCCTGATGTAGGCTTTGATCACTATAAACTTCCCCTTAAAACCACTTTTGCTGTGTCCCATAGATCTTGGAATGTTGTATTTCCATTTTCAGTCATCTCCAGGTATATTTTTATTCCCTTTTTTATTTATTCATTGATGCATTGGTTGTTTAATAGCATGTTGTTTAGCCTCCATGTATTTATGGATTTTTTCTCCCCAGGTTTTTTCTTGTAGTTGATTTCTAATTTCATACCATTGTGGTTAGAAAATAAGCTTGATATTTCAAACTTCTTCAGTTTGTCAAGACTTGTTTCATGGTCTAACATGTGATCTATCCTAGACAATGTTCCATGTGCACTTAAGAAGAATGTGTATTCTGCTGTTTCTGGGTGCAATGTTAGACCATCTGGTCTAACATTTTGTTTAAGACTAATATTTCTTGTTGATTTTCTGTCTGGATGATCTATCCTTTGATGTAAGTAGGTTGTTAATATCTCCTACAATTATTATATTGCTGTCAATTTCTCCCTTTTGGTCTGTTAATATTTACTTTATATATTTTGGTCCTTCTGTGTTAGGTACATACATATTTACATATATCTTCTTGTTGTGTTGACCCTTTTATCATTATGTAGTGCCCCTGTTTGTTTTTTATTATAGGCTTTTTTAAAAGTCTGTTTAATCTAATAGGAATACAGCTACAATACCTTCCTTTCATCACATGGAATACCTTTCTTTATCCCTTCACTTTTAGCCTGTTGTGTCCTTACTGCTGAGATGAGTCCCTTGTAGGCAGTATGTAGATGTTTCTTGCTTTTTATCCATTCAGCCACTCTTGTCTTTTGATTGTTAAATTTAGTCCCTTCAAAGTAATTGTTTGTCTTATATTATATTATTTGTCATAAATACATATGTCTTATTGTCATTTTCTTGTTTTCTGGCTGCTTTTGTAGTTCTCTGTTTCTTCTTTCTTCTCTTTCTCTCATCCCTTGATGACTTTCTGTAGAGTTATGTTTATTTTTTTCATTTTCTTTTGTGTGTTTATTTTTAAATTTTTATTTATTTCTTGAAAGATTTTATTTATTTATTTAGCAAAGAGAAAGTGCGGACAAGCAGGGGGAATGGCAGAAGGAGAGGGAGAAGCAGACTCCCTGCTAAGCAGGGAGCCCAACTCAGGGCTCAATCTCAGAACCTTGGGATCATGATCTGAGCTGAAGGCAGATGCTTCATTGACTGAGCCACCCAGGTACCTGTTTTTGTGTGTTTAATATAAATTTTTGCTTTGTGGTTTACAAAATTCATATATATTGTCTTATGTATGTGAGCCAACTTTAAGTTGATAGTAACTGAAATTTGAATACATTCCAAAACTTTACATTTGTATTCCCCCACAAACATTTTATGTTTTTGATGGCACTTTTGACATCTCTTTGATATATTCCTTAACTAATTATTATAGTTTTAGCTAACTTTATTACTTTTTTCTTTTAACCTTCATAGTACCTTTATAAGTGATTAATCTACTACCTTTGATGTATATGATATACTATTATAATATATAACATATATATTACCTTTTCCAATGAGGTTTCCTTCTTTCATGTTTTCTTGTTATTTATTGGTGCTATTGTTTTTCAGCCTTAAAGAAGTTGCCTTAACATTGCTTTCTTTTTCTTTGCTTTTGTTTTTTTTTTAGATTCATTTATTTTAGAGATAGGGAGCATGAGAGCATTGGGGGGTAGTTTAGGGGTAGAGGGAAAGGGAGAAAGAGAATCTCAAGCAGACTCCCTGCTGAGTGTGGAGCCCAACACAGAACTCAATCTTATGACCCTGAGATCATGACCTAGCCAAAATCAAGAGTCTGATGCTTAACCAAGAACCATCCAGGTGCCCCCTTAACATTTCTTAAAAAGCCAGTTTAGTAGTGATGAATTACTTTCACTTTTACTTATCTGGAAAACTTTTATCTTTCCCTCAATTCAGAATGATAATCTTGATGGGTTAACATATCCTTTGTTTGGAGTTTTTTTTTCCTTTCAGAGCAGAGACTCTACTTAGAAATCTGCTGATAGCCTTATGGGGTTTCCCTTGTACATAATAATTTGTTTTTCTCTCACTGCTTTTAAGATTCTCTCTTAATTTTTAATTTTTGACACTTTAATTCTGTGTCTTGATGTGGCTCTCTATGGATTCATCTTTTTTTGCTACTTTTGGGGCTTCCTGGACCTGGGTGTAAGTTTTCTTCTCTAGGTTAGGGAAAATATTAACCTTAATTTCTTCATATAAATTTTCTGTACCTTTATCTCTCTCTTTTTCTGGGACCCCTAGTGCAAATGTTACTCCACTTGATGTTGTCCTATAGGTTCCTTAAGTTATCATTATATTATGATTATGATTTTAGGTCTTTTTTTCCTGCTCTACCTTCGTAAATTCCATTGCTTGGTCTACCAACTCTCTAATCAGTTCTTTTGCTTCATCCAGTCTGCCGTTGAACCCCTCCGGTGTATTTTTTAGTTCATTTATTTTATTCTTCAACTCTATGACTTCTGTTTGGTATTTTCTTTATATTTTCTGTCTTGTCGGTCACCTATTCCCCCAATTTTGATGAGCATTTTTATAACCATTACTTTGAGTTCTTTATCAGGTACATTACTCATTTCCATAGCATTAAAGTATTTTTCTGAGGTTTTGTCCTTTTTTTTTCCATTTGGAACATATTTCTCTGTTTTCTCATTTTTGTTTGACTCTCTGTTTTTGTTTTTATGTATTACATGAAATAGCCAACTCTTTGTCTTGAAGGAATGGTTTTGTTTAGGTGATAATTCTTCTCATTCAACCTTGCTCTTGGTTGGTTTTGAACCTTTGTGATTGTCTAAACTGTATGATTTCTTCTTAATATATTCCTATGGCTGAAGGTGTGCCAAGACCTGTCAGTGTTCCAAGGGGCAGAATCACATTTAGCACCTAGTTTCAGGGTAATTAGAAGCCAGACCCTCAGGCAGCAGGTTTAAAGTATGCAAATATATACAGTCCTGGAGGCTGCAACTGAAATTCCTGCTAGCTTCTAGACCGGGAGATCAGGAAGTATCCCCTGGGTGGGAGTTGCAAAACCCTGGGCCCCCGATGAGTGTATAAACATTTCTGGGAGGTCTCATTGAGCTCTAGGGAGTCCAGGAGAGTATAACAATGATGTCTCACCTCCAGTCCCCTGGGATGTGTGGGAAACCTGAAGTCTGTCTTTAGGCTGAAGCTCCAGGCTAAGTAAATAGTCCTTTTCACAAGTGGACTGGGGTTGTGTGTCATTTTGCTGTGTGTGCAGTGCCTTTGGCAGGGGAGGGTACCATACCAAAAATTATCTTTCTGATTGTTGCATTCCTGTGGATCTCAGGAATGTGAGCTCCCTTGACCACCAGGGCCAGGCAATAATTGGGCATCTTTGTGTGGATTTTGTAAACCCACTGGCTTTAGCTAAGCCTCTAAAGAGTGTAGGGGGAGGAGTTTGCTGGCCGGCTACAGAAGGGCAATGGGAAAATATCTTGACTGCACAGATCTACGGGCTTCAGGAATGTAGCAGGAGAGTGCCTTGCCTGTGCACACATGCCAGCTTTAGGCTAGGAGCAGGAGAATGCCATGACCACTCATACTCACCAGCCTGAGCCAGAGAATTATTGGAATGTCACAAGCACTTGTGTTTGCAGACTTTAGCTAGAGAGTAGAAGAATACCACAACCATGCTCCCCTGCCCCAGCCAGGGAGCAGAGTTCTACAACTGCCCACTCGTTCATGCTTTAGCCAAGCAGCAAGATACTGCCGTGACCTCTCACCCCTGCCTATCTTACCAAGCAGCAGGTGGATTCTGTGTCTGAATTTGCCAATTCATTCAGGCAGGTGGGTGAAGAGTGCAAAAATGGCATCCACCAACACCTCTGTATCCACAGAGATAATCAACTGTTCCCTGTCCCTCTAGCAGATGCTTTTAGACCAACATATAAATCTCCTTCAAATACAGTCTAAGAGCTTTTTGAACTACTGTTTTTTTACTGGATCTCTGGGCAAGTGAGACTACACATAATTCCTTTAAAAGGGCATCTCAGGGGCACCTGGGTGGCTCAGTCATTAAGTGTCTGCCTTTGGCTCAGGTCATGATCCCAGGGTCCTGGGATTGAGCCCCACATCGGGCTCCCTGCTCTGCGGGAAGCCTGCTTCTCCCTCTCCCACTTTCCCTGCTTGTGTGTCCCTCTCTCACTATGTTTCTTTCTGTCAAAAAAATAAATAAAATCTTTAAACACGATGATTTCATAAATAAATAAATAAATAAATAAATAAATAAATAAATAAATAAATAAATAAATAAATAAATAAGTAGGGACTCTCAGTTTCCTATAGCATTTTGGGTGCCTTAGACAACATCCCCATTGGTTTTCTAAGCCAGATGTTTTTGGGCTTGTTTCTTTGGTATAGATCCCAGGAGTTGGAATGCGTGATGTGGGATACCAACCCCTTGTTCCTCTGGGAGAAGCACTAGACTGGTGATATCCGTCCCTATTTTGTGTCACCAAACCAGGGGTGGGGTTTTTGGTAACATGACATCTCTGTCTCTCCTATCTATTTCAATGTGGTCTTTTTATCCTTTATTCTAAGGAAATAGTTCATCTAATTTTCGATTCTTTTTCAGAAGGAAATGAGCCATAGATTTGGTGTCTGTGTGAAGAGTTGAGTTCAGAATCTTCCTATACTGACATTTTATAGAGTCATCTTTTGTCTTTTTGAAGATGGACATTTTAATAGAACTGAGGTGACATGTCATTGTGGTTTTGATTTGCATTTCCCTTTGATTTGTATCTCTAGTCAGAGATGTTGAACATCTTATATACCTATTGGGCATTTATATATCTTTTTTGAAAAAAGTATTTATTCAGATCTTTTGTCCTATTTTAATTGGATTCTTTGATGGTAGTGGTGGCCTTTGCTATTGAGTCAAATGAGTTCTTCATATATATTGAATATTAACCTCTTATCAGGTATATGGTTTGCAAATAATTTTTCCTATTCTGTAGGTTTCTTTTCACTTTGCTTTTACTGTGCAGAAACTTTTTAGTTCAATGTAGTCCTACTTGTTTATTTTTGGTTTTGTTGCCATGCTGTGTTGACACTTAAAGGTGTCATATTCCAAAAAATCATTGCTAAGACCCATGCCAACAAACTTTTTTGCTATGAATCCTTCTGGAAGTTTCATGGTCAGGTCATACATTTAAGTCTGTAGTCCATTTTGAGTTAATTTTTGTGAGTGGCATAACATAAGGGTCTGGTTGCATTCTTTTACAATGAATAACTAGTTTTTTAAAGCACTATTTATTAAACAGAATGTTTATTCTCTACTGGGTATTTTGGTTCCCTTATAAATATTAGTTGACAATATATGCTTAGGTTTATTTCTGGGCTCTCAGTTCTGTTCCACTGATCTAAATTTTTTATTTTATCCAGGACCATACTGTTTTGATTACTACAGCTTTTTTGTTATAGCTTGAAGTCAGAAAGTGTGATGCCTCCCACTGTATTCTGTTTTCTCAGAATTGCTTTGGCTTTTTGGGTTTCTTTGTTATTCCATTTAAATTTTTGGATCGTTTTTTTCTACTTCTGTAAATAATGCCATTGGAATCTTGATAAGGATTGCATTGAATCTGAGATATCTTTTGGTAGTATTGACGTTTAACAATATTAATTCTTCCAACCTATGAACACAGGATACCTTTCCATTTTTTTTGTCTTTGACTTCATCAATGCCCTGTAGTTTTCAGAGTAAAGAGTTTACCTCCTTGGCTAAGTTTATTCCTATGTATTTTATTGCTTTTGATATTATTGTAAATAAGATGATTTTATTTCTTTTTTTCTGATAATTTGTTGCATATATATAGAAAAACTACTGGTATTTGTACATGAAATTTGTATCCTGAAATTTTATTGAATTCATTATCAGATTTAAGTTTTGGGTGAAGTCTTTAGGATTTTCTAAATATAAAATAATTTCATCTGCATATAAAGACATTTTTATTTCTTCCTTTCCAATACTAATACTTTTTTTTCTTGCCTGATTGCTTAGACAAACCCTTCTAGTACTTTGTTGAATAGGGGTGGTTCAAGTGCACACCCTAATCTTGTTCTTGATCCTAAAGGAAAAGCTTTCAACCTGTCACCATTGAGTATGATGCCAGTATGATGCTATGATAAATGACATTTATTATTTAGGAGTACATTCCTTTTACACATAATTTGTTGAATTTTTGTCATTAATCAATGTTGAATTTTGTCAAATGTTTTTTGTGTCTATTGAAATGATTATATGACTTTTTTCCTTCAATTAATGTGATGTATCATATTGATTGATTTGTATATTTTGAACTATCCTTGAATCTCAGGTATAAATCGCACTTGATCATGGTGACTGAAACTTTAATTATGCTGCTGACTTGAGTTTACCAGTATTTCATTGAAAAATTTTACATGTACATTCATCAGAATATTGGCCTGAATTTTTCTTTTGGGGAATTTCCTTTTTTGGCTTCAGTATCATGGAATGCTGACCTTGTAAAGTCAGTCTGGGAATGTTGCCTCCTCTTTGATTTTTTGGAATGGCTTGAGAAAGATAAGGATTGGCACCAATTCTTTAAATATTTGATAAAATTCACCAGTGAAGCAATTGGTCCTGGGCTTTTCTTCACTGGGGGATTTTTTTTTATTACTCCTTACTGGTAATTAGTCTATTCTAATTTTCTGTTTCTTCCTGATTCAGTCTTGGTAGTTTATATATTTCTAAGAACTTTTCTAATTTTTCTAGATTGTCCAATTTGCTGGGGTATAGTTGTTCATAATAGCCTCTTATGATTCTTTGTATTTCTGTAGTGTCAGTTGTAATATCTCCTTTTTTCATTTATCATTTTTTTGATGTGGGACTTCTCTCTTCTTTCTTAGTTAGGCCAGCTAAATGTTTGTCAATTTTCTGTTCTTTCCCTGTTCTCTATTTCTTTTATCTTTCCTCTAATTTTAATATTTCCTTCCTTCTGCTAACTATGGGCTCAATTTGTTCTTCACTTTCAAGTTCCTTAAAGCATAGAATTAGGTTTTTCATTTAGGATTTTTCTTGCTTCTCAATGTAGGTGTTTATTACTATGATCTTCTGAGAACTGCTTTTGCTGCATACTATAAATTTTGTATGTTTTGTTTCCATTTTCTTTTGTCTCAAGATATTTCCTTTTTCATTGGTTGTTCAAGATAAATTTAATTTCCACAAATTCATTAATTTGCCAGGTTTTCTCTTCTTTTTGATTTTATTGTAATCAGAGAAGATATTTAGTATGACTTCGATTTTCTTGAATTTGCTAAGACTTGTTTTGTGCCTTGATGTATAATCTAAGAAAAGTTTCCATGTGTGCTTGAGAAGAGTGTATGTTCTGCTGTCATTGGATAGAATGTTCCGGATATATGTTCAGTCCTTTGGTTTGTACTGTTGTTCAAATCCACAGTTTCCTTATTTGTTCTCTGTCTGATCTATGCATTATTGAGGGTGGGGTATTAAGGTCCCCAACTACTACTGTATTGCTGTTTTTCTTTTTAGTTGTTAGTTTTTGCTTTATATATTTAGGTGCTCCTATTTGTGTGCATAAATATTCACAACAGTTATATCTTCATGTGGTTGACACCTATGTCATTATATAATGAACTTCTTTGCCTCTTTTTAGCATTTGTATTTTTTAAAGATTTTCTTTATCTGACAGAGAGCACAAGCAGGGGAGCTGCAGGAGGAGGGAGAGGGAGAAACAAGCTCCCCACTGAGCAGAGAGCCCACTGTGGGGTTTGATCCTAGGATTCTAGGATCAAGACCTGAGCCAAGGGCAGAAGTTTAACCAATTGAGCCACCCAGGAGCCCCTCTTTTTGGAAGTTTTAGTCTATTTTTTCTGATATAAATAGATTTTCTTTTTGTTTTTTGCTTGAATTATTTTTTTCTTTACCTTCACTCTCAAACTGTGTGCATTTAAGGTTAAAGTGAGTCTCTTGCAGGCAGCATATCCTTGGATTTTCTTTTTTATCTATTCAGCATTCTATGTCTTTTGATTGGAAAATTTAATCCATTGACATTTAATGAATTATTAATAAGTAAGGATTTATTGCCATTTTGTTCATTGTCTTCTGGTTGTTTTATTCTTTGTTCTTTCTTACCCTGCTGTCTTTTTCGTGTGTGTGTTTGCATGTTATGTGGTATCAGTATCTTTTGACTCTTTATATCATTATCTTTTGCATAATTACTACAGGTTTTTCCCTTACATAGAATCTTAAAATTTTAACAACCTTTGTAAAACTAGTGACAACTTTGATAGCACTTTTTATTTTACACTTTTACTTCTCTTCTCACATTTTACATTATTCATGTTATAACTTACATGTTTTTATATTGTGCAACTTAAATTTTTGTAGTTATGATTATTTTTATTACTTTTGTTTTATAACTACTAAAGTTGTTAGTGAATTATGCACCACCATTACCATAGTACAGAATCGATTACCATAGTACACAATCCAACTTTGATAGTATATCTATCATTGGCACTGTATATTCACACTGCTTTATGTTTTTAGGATGTTAATTAGCATCCTTTTATTTCTACTCAAAGACTTCCTGTTAGCAGGACTAGTGGTGATGAATTTCTGTAGCTTTTATTTGTTCAGGAAAGTTTTTATCCCTCTCTCAATTCTGAAGGACAGTTTAACAAGTATAGTATTTTTGGGTGACAGGTTTTTTTTGTTTGTTTGTTTGTTTTTTAATTTCAACATTTTGAATATATCCTCCCATTTCTTGTCTGGCCTGTTAAGTTTCTGTTAAGAAATCTGCCAATAATCTTATGGGGTTTCCCTGTATATAACTTCTCTTTATTTTCTTGCTTCTTTTAAAATTCTTTGTCTTTAGGGCACCTGGGTAGCTCAGTGGGTTAAGCCTCTGCCTTAGGCTCAGGTCATGATCCCAGTGTTCTGGGATCGGGCCTGCATCCGGCTCTCTGCTCAGCAGTGAGCCTGCTTCTCCCTCTCTCTTTGCCTGCCTCTCTGCCTACCTGTGATCTCTTCCTGTCAAATAAATAAAATCTTTAAAAAAAAATTCTTTGTCTTTGACTTTTGACAATATAATTAAAATGTCTCAGTTTGATCTATTTGGAGTCTTTGGGGCCTCCTGGATCTAGATGTTTAATTCTCTCCCTTCCTTGGAAAAGTTACAGGTATTATTTATTTTAATATAATTTCTGTTCCTTTCTTATTTTCTCCACCTTCTGGAATTCTCATGTGTTTTTATTGTCATTGTGTTAATATTGTTTTCCATAGGTGCTGTAAAGCTTTCTTCACTTTTTTATTCCTTTTGCTGCTATGACTTGATAATTTCAAATGTCCTATCTTCCAGGTCTCTTATTATTTCTTCCGCATATTCAGTCTCCCCCCCCCCTTTTTTTTTGTTTTTCGAGTCTTCCTTTCAAAACATTGAATTCTTCGGTTACTGTACTTTTTAACTCTAGGTTCGTTTTTTTATAGTTATTCTTTCTTGAATATCTTATTTTGCTCATGTATTATTTTCCTAATTTTATTTAACTGTTATTCTAGTTCATTAAACTTCTTTAAGAGGATTATTCTGAATTCTTTGCCTGACAGTTCATTGATTTCCATTTCCCTATGTTTCCATTTCCTTCAGTTATTAATTTCAGCTTTCAATTTCATTTGGTGGTGTCCTATTTACCTGACTTTTGTGATCCTTACATTGGTATCTAAGTTGTCTCATCTTTCAGACTTCACAGGTTCATTTTGCAGAGACAGTACTTCACCGGTCAGCTAAGTTTGGGGTTCTGGACATGTCTGCTGGAGTAACAACATTCTTGCACAATGGGGCCTGCCATTAGGGTCTGAGGACAAGGTAACTGAGCTTTGTCAGTGCTGGGGTGGTGTGACACTGGCTGCAAACAGCTGAACAGGACTGCTGACTGGGTTCCCTGCCCAAATGAAACTGTGGTTTCATGGTTGCCTTTGTTCCTGGCCAGGCTTACCTAATAGAGAGAACTGGGAACAGTAGGTTGGGCTATGAAAAGAGCTGCCCCTCCCTGGCAGGGCAGTAGGATAGGACCCAGGGCCTGCATGGCTTGTTTGGGCACCTGAATCAGGCAAGAGTGTACAATGAACATTCTGGTTAGTGAGGTCACTGATTTTGTTCTTCGGATGGGGAGTGCCATGGGCTATGCTTTCTGTTTGAGTGCTACTGTAAGCAAGGCTGAGGGAGGGGATATACAACTGATAAGGTTCTGATAAGGTTCCCTGGTCAGACAGGTTGAAGGCTGTATTCACAAATAATTGGGGCTGGGGGGCCTGGGTGTCTCTGTCAGTTAAGTGTCTGTCTTAAGCTCAGGTCATGATCGCAGGGTCCTGGGATCGAGCCCCACGTCAGGCTCTCTGCTCAGCAGGGAGCCTGCTTCCCCTTTTCCCTCTGCTGGCTGCTCACCCTGCTTGTGCTTTCTGTGTCAAATAAATAAATACAATCTTAAAAAAAAAAGAATAATTAGGGTTATGAATTTGTTTCCCTTCCCTGGGCACAGCATGAGAAGCAGGTCCAATACCACTAAGGTTCTGTTTGTGGTACCGATGCAAGCCAACCCATTCCCCAAGTTCCCTGGCCAAACAGGGCTACTCTTCTTTGGGGGCAATCAGTTCTTCCCTCTCACCTCAGCTTGCATGTTACTGGGTTGCACAGCAACTTCCAGGTTTTCTGTCATCCCTGCCTGTCATATGGAGCTGAGGCCTCTGTTCCACAGAGGATGGGGGTGGGGGGATATGACACAGCTCTCCTGGCTGGGTGCAGGAAGATTAAGACTCCAGGGCTGGAAAAACTCTATTTGAAAACCCAAATCCAGTAGGTCTGTACCCTGCTGTGGTATGAATGCACCTGGTCAGATTTGGTTCTGCAGATTTACGAAGTCACTGGTTGGAACTATTTATTGGGCATGCAGGTAGAAATGTAGTCTGCTGAGATTTGAGTATTGGTTGTTGGAAGCCCCTCTCCCCTTCTCAATCACAATGAGATTCTGATGATACCCACGGAGCGAGATCAGAGTAGGTGTTCCTACAAAGCAACCCATTACCCTCAGGGGGCTGGCTGGATGTAACCCCTGGGTCCTCTTTTTCCAGTGGAGGAGCTATAGGCTTAGGGGAGACCTTTTGGCATGGTACTGCACTGGGTTGGGGGAAAGGCAATGCCACCAGTGTGTAGCTACTTCTCATACTCTTCCAATCCAGTCTGTCTTGGTCTTTGTGGCGTGAAGGGCACTTCAGCCTCACCCTTATGTTCTAGGACTTTCTTAGTGGTGCCCTGTTCATGAATAGTTGTTAGTTGTTCTTGGGGGTGGGGAGGGGAGCAAAGTCAGGAACAACTTATGTCATCATCTAGCATCACTCTCTATTGCTACATTCTCAGAGTGTCCTCAGTGGTAGCAAACTCATGTTCTCTCAAGGTAAATCTGAGTTTTAAATATTGCAAAGTCACTTGGAGTCAAATCTAAGAAGGTATGGGTCATATTGTGTAACTATAAAGCTGTGGGTCATAGCCCTTTTGGCCACATTCCTTTTGAGAATCTGATTAAACCTATGAAACGTAGAAAACAAAAGGTAGATGAAAGAAATACTGCATTTGAGGGCACAGGCCCCTTTCTAAGAGACATCTTTCAACAGTTTTGTCAAAAATTGCGGTTTCTAGACAGCACAGGAGTTCCCAGTCCTATAAACACATGGAGGCCTATGTTTAAGGGTCGGGATAGTCCATCCTCCAGGCCCTCCACTGTTTTCCATTTTCCTTAAGGGTAATTTTTTAGAGTGAGCAGTGGGGAGGGGAAGAAGGAGAGGGATTGAGAAACCTAAGCAGAATCCACAGTCCACTCAGTGCAGAGCCCAGTGCAGGGCTCCTTCCCACAACCCTGAGATCATGACCTGAGCTGAAACCAAGAGTTGGGCACTTAACTAACTATACCACCCAGGTGTCCCATTCTATTTTCCATTTCTAATATAAGTTTAGTGAGGGCAAGGGTTTATGTTCCATTCATTGATGTTTCTAGAACGGGGCCTGGTACTTATTAAGCCCAATGTATTTATAGAAAAATGAGCAGATGAATAACTTAATATTGGATTTATAGGTAATATTTCAGTTATCTAAAGAACTCGTGCTAGAAACATTATTAAAGAACCACTGGTACAGGTAATTCAAGTGGGGGTATTTCCGGAAGCATAAATAAGTGGAAGGTTAGGGTTTCCCTGAGATTTAACAAATCTCGGGATTAGTAATATGATTTTAATTCCATTTGAAAATGAGTTCAGACAGAATCTCAGCAGAAGGCACACTGAGTGTTCAGTGTGCAGTGTGACAGCACAATGGTCAGTCCTTGAAACAAGAACCTGGGTCAAGCAGCCCAGCATAACTTTAGTAAAGAGCTCCTCGGCTGATGGATGAGGTTGTCAAAGTGGTCACACACTTGATTCTTTACAAAAGAAAGAAAGAACGAGAATAAAATGTGTAATCTTACTCTTTTGGTATATACCTACGGGTGGCCAGAGAAACAATGATTGATTACTGGTCCTGAACTCACTGGCTAAAATAAAATGCCTTAGCTTCTGGATGAAAATGAGGATGGCCTATGCAAAACAACAGGAGAGAGAATGCACACTCAATTCTACTACAGAGACATCATCCAATTCTGCTGAAAATGACAAAAAAATAAAAGTTTTCTTAGAAAACAAAGACAGGCATAGGTTTATATATAAAGAGTTTTTTTTTTTTAAAAAAAAGACACATTTCATCTAGCAAGGGCAATACAAAGGGGTTATATAAATTTATTTTTCATATAACAATTGATTAGTTTAGAAAAAATTCCCATTTTCAATGCTTAATTCCATCTCTCATTTAAAAAAAATCACTAAAAGGACAAAAAAACCCCCACAAAATTACAATCTGTATCTGTTCTCTATTTACAGATAACCAGTCACTATTAAGGCACAGATTGATTAAAAACTAACATTATGCAAATAATCCAAATATTTTGTGCATCATATAACACTGACAACACCATATACTGTAGTGTCATATTCCCTTCATTGCATCAAGAGAAAGTGAGAAATAATTTCCAGTGTTTTTATTTGTTTTTAGCCACCCTATTTAATCTAGTTTAACTGGGACAGTTTTCTCTTTGGCATAGTATCAAAGCACTGTTCATAAAACCTGTATCAACTTAATACTGTGAATTCATCCCATTTTCCTCCTGTTGCAACTGCATGGTAGAGAGCTGGGGAAAGAGCTCTAAATGATTGTTGTTATTTTTTGTAATTTAGGAAGGTCTTACTAAAGAAATGAAATTTACAGCACAGAGTGGAACAGGAAACAAATCCGAATTCTTACCCTGTGCTCAATGTGTAGCATGATGTGTCCATACAGCCACGCAAGGCAGGGAGCTCCTACCTTGTGACGATATGTGTACATGTGACATGTGCACAGGATGATTCTGTTGTACTTGCAAAAGGAGCAATTTAGTTCTCACACCTAAGCATGCAAGATTTAGTTAGGAATGGGCATCCCCTTCGTGCTGTCATAATGGATATAATTTTATGACAGCCATTATCTATGCCTTCCAGGTGACCAATATTATTTTTTAAAGTAAAATTTTTTCTGTGTGCAAAATTTCAACTCTTTTTCTTCTTTAATGGTATGATTTAGTCATGGAAAAATGGCGAATTTTTCTAATCTCACATTTGTATGAAAATCCCCAATTGTTATGTAGGCTTATGTAATACCTTTTGCTGAGAATGTGTGACAGTGGTTTATGTCCATGTAGAAAGTCTTGAATACTGAACATAAATAAGTCATTACAGTACAGGTAATTCACAACATTTCCTATGGGAAAGTTTTCCAACAAATTAATACTTGGAAGTAATATTGCCTTAAAGAAAGAGAGGCACTTAGTGATTTTCTTCATGAATTGAAAACCCTTCATAAATCTATAATAAGATGTCTGAAAAGACCTAGGAAACAATGTTGCCCGATTTCTTGGACTTTCACAGTATAAGATAATAACAATGAGTCTAGCCACTTAGAAAATACTTTTTTTGGTCTTCCTTTGGAACTCAGCTGTTTTTATAAAGTGTCACCCTGGAAACTTAAATAAAGCCTTTCTGTTCTCAACAAACACAAGTCTACTTCAAGCAGACAGATATGGTTTTTGAAAGTCCTATGACCATATGGAGCACAGCTAGAGTGTACATGATAAGGATAGTAATCTATTTCTCCTCTTAATGGCAACAGTGCTGTCTTGTCAGATGATTATTTGTCTTTTTTTAAATAAAGTGACAATCTAGGGCTCCAGTTATTGAATGCCGTCCATTCTCTACCATAAATCTCTAGTAGATATCAATTTAATCACTTATGTGCTGTATGCTTATAATATCTAAAAATAAAAGTTTGATATAAATAAGTGTCCTTTAGTGGCAGTATACTAAAGAATAGCCCTTTGCCTTCAGACAACCATTAAAATCATTTTAGCAATACAGGCAGTGGCTAAATATGATGACTGCAAAGGGTTAATATTGCAAAGTCCATCTGGTCTTTCTTTGCACCTGTTATGTGAAATAGATTCATTGCTAATTATTTCTAGGATGTTGACATAAATGAACAGAACTGGTCCAGAACCAAGGGGAGTCACTTACATTTCCCAAAGTCAGAATATTCAGCACAAAACTAATAATCCAGTACCATTTCAAATAAAAATTTGATTGTCAGAAAAGTATGCCTAAATCTGATTTGTACCAATATATTAGGTGACATGAAAATTGAAAGAGACATAATTTCCACAGGACAAGAAATTAGAAAGTGTAAAGTGCTGAAAGACCTCAATAATTATTTTAAAGCAGTACCAGAAAATTCCATTTTGATTATTTTTAAAAAAACCCCCAAATCCCTAAACAAAACAAGCAAACAAAAAGAACCTCTAAGTTTTCTGGCATCCCAGATATCAATTAATCCTTCATTTTAAGTAAAAAATCAGTGCATATGTTACTTAGGTAAGTAAAAACAGGAAATAAAGCCCTACCCTCAAATTGCAAGCTCTGTCCGATTGCCATTTAAAACAAGTCATCCAAATGTGGCAGTCTCTATGATGATATAAGATCACCTTCTCTCTTTTATTCCTTTTTGGCACAAAGTTCAGGTGTGAATAAGATGCTTTGGTCCTGATACCAGACACCCAGAGTACTGAGGACGGTGTGCAGTGAAGGCTGTTCACAGATCTCCTATGTCCAACTTGACAGATCTGGCGGGTGCATGCCTGGAGGGTATTGCTACCAGCGGCCACTGACACTAGCAACGTCTGAGTGATACTGACGGGGTAGCCTCCCACTTGCTCCGCCTTCCAGGAAAGAGGTGCGTGCACTTGGTGTTTCAAAAAGCTTTCTTCGATTTTTATTTAGTTCTAGGGAGAAAAAGAGAGAATTGTTAGCAGCTCAGTGGAAAAGTTCTATAATCTACAGGACATGGCAGGAGAGCTCGAAATAAGGTGACATAGAAGGGTTTTGGAGGGAAAGTCAAATCTGGTAGCAAAAGGAAAAGTTTTTGTTGCCGTTCAAGACATTTCTGAAATGCTAGAAAGTCTGATATTAAATGGAGCATGTTGGTAGTGAGAGAACCAAGAAGAGCAAATTGTTTTTATTGCAGTTTGTAGACTATCCGGCAGATATGTCATATTCTCAGAACTCTCTATACTCTTGATAGACAAATTAACCAGTTTGAATTATCCCAGATGTCATTACAGAGGCAAAGGGAGGGGGACCATCAAAGCTGGTGAAAGGCATGAGAGGATGTATTACCAATGACAGAGAAAATTATTACAGCTACCGAACTCATCCATGTCAAACACAGCAATCATTAAATTATTGAAGTCAGACATGAAAAGAGGACCCCACACAGAAACATGAGAATAACAGAGGAGCATGATGAAGTGTTAAGCCACAGCCCAATGGCTTCACTGACTCATGATGCCTCTGCTCCTTGAGTCAGGGAGAGTTATGTGAAGAACTGTATCAGCATGCGTTTCCTTTGAATAAAAAAATCAACGTAGTAAAAATACCAACAGTTTATGAAATTATTATAACTGAAAACAACTAATACTTGAACTCAAATTCTCAGGGAAAAACTAAGATGCTTTATTTTTATTTTAAAGAAACCAGAGTACTGAGAAAAACAGTTTACTTTGCCTTTCATCAACTAGAAATTATTAACCAGAAAGGAAAAAATTAATTGAAGCAGCCCACCTTGTTTATCACTATGCAACAACCCCCTCTCCCCCAACACATCTGTTTACAAATCCTCAAACCAAATGACGTAACTCTTTCTTGCTAATGAACCAGTAAAGAGAATTGTCATACTCTGTAAATTAGAGGTCCAAGAGCCACTAAACCCAAGTATTAAATAATAATGGGATTATATAGTTGATGTGATTAAAGTTGTCTTGTCTTTTTCTTTCTTTCCTTCTTTCTTCCCTTCTTTCCTTTCCCCTTTCCTTTCCTTTTCTTCTTCCTTCCTTCCTTCCTCTTTCTTTTCCTTCTTTCTCTTTCTTTTCCCTTCCTTTCCTTTCCTTTTCCTTTCCCTCCTTTCCTCTCCCTCCTTCCTTCCTCCCTCCCTTTTCTTTTTCTTTTTTTAGTGATCCAGCATGTGCATTTACACAGTACTCAGAACTTTCTCACCACCACAAAGGTACAATTCCCTTCCCAATTCTGAAATCGCACTATGGCTACACCAATGCTGGGGTCAAGTTGCAGCAGGTTGGTCACAGGTGGCTAAGATGTGCACTAATCTCCCAAGTTCTGGAAGATGAACCAGCATCCTTTACATTTCATTCCACTGCCTTCCAAAATGTAAATGTCTGCCCCACTGGGAGGATGCAAGAGTGTTTTGTTCACAGTAAGGTCTTAGGGGAGAACAGAAATAACAGATATTTAGTAGTGCTTATTATAAGATAAGCACTTTACAGTTTATTTTGTCCTATTTAAGTCCTTAAGGAGTAAATGATATTACTATTCTCCATTTTATTTATTTATATATTTTTAAAAGATTTTATTTATTTGAGAGAGAGAGAGAGTGTGTGTGTGTGTGAGAGAGAGAGAGAGAGAGAGAGAGAGAGAGAGAGAGAGCATGAACCAGGGAAGGGGTAGAGAAGCAGACTTCCTGCTGAGCAGGGAGCCGGACATGGGACTCAATCCCAGGATACTGGGATCATGACTTGAGTCAGAGGCAGACACTCAACCGACGTGAACCACCCAGGTACCCACTATTCTCCTTTTTAGATAAGAAAATTGAGTCTTAAAAATAGACAAAGTCCATACAGCTTTTAAGTGACAGGCTGAAACTCTATCTGCCTCACAAAGGTCCATGTCCTGGGCCCTGGGCTCCAGTGGTCCATCCATTGAGTAAAGAAGACCAACTGAGGCATCAGGAATACAAATTTAAAAAATTGGTAGTTTCAGGTATGCCAGATAATAGAGCTATATTTCAGATTTTACAATACCAAATTTATTTTTTAAACAGAGAAACAGAGGGCGCCTGGGTGGCTCAGTGGGTTAAAGCCTCTGCCTTCGGCTCAGGTCATGATCTCAGGGTCCTGGGATCGAGGCCCGCATCGGGCTCTCTGCTCAGCAGGGAGCCTGCTTCCTCATCTCTCTCTCTCTGCCTTCCTCTCTGCCTACTTGTGATCTCTCTCTGTGTGTCAAATAAATAAAATCTTTAAAAAAAAAAATAAAATAAACAGAGAAACACAGCTTTAAAACTCTGGAGAAACAAAGATATCCGTACAAGTAAGATATATGCAGGCATGCTTATAGATGGCTACCTTCAAATTCCTGCAGAAACAGTGTAACAATGACATTCCTACTAAAAGCTGAACCTATGTATCTTGTTTAAAAAACAAACAGAGATTCATAAATCAAGACAGAATTTAATGTATTAAAGGCAACTGTAGTGAGAGTTAAGAATAAATGAATCCCCTTAAAAGTACACGGCCGGGAAAGTTTTATCACCTTCTAGTTAGAAGACTGTCTTTGGCCTCCATTTTCTCATTAGAGAATAACCCATGAATCGGGAGAACATTCCCATACTATAGAGAAGGAAAAGGAATGAGCAGGTGAAACACCAGTCTCCCCTAGCACATGTAACATGTACAATTGAGCACATGAAGAAATTGGGCCACTGAAGACAAACACATTTTTAAAAAAGACATTGAAAACTTTATTCTGAAAAGTCACATCAACTAGATTTTTCAGAGCATAAAATGATCATGAAGGAATTCATCCACTCCTTAAAGAACTAATTTCTAAGGTATATATTTCCAAATGTAAAACAGATAAATCTCCAGAGATTATTAAAGATCAAGTCCTACTGAAGAGACTTTAATTTTTGTTGTTCTTTTTTTACATTAAAAAGCAAACTCCCTCCTGATTTTTTTCAAGTAAACCTAAAAGATAGTTTGGGAAAATACCAACCTTTTTCTTTGAAATTCCAAGGTTCACACAATCCTGGCAGCTCTCAGGATCTTGTTGCGGGTCTGAACAGAGTCACAAACTAAAAGAATAGGTCGGGAAATGTTAGATCTACCTGAGGCCGTGGTGGGAAGCCTGTCAACAGGATGTTAAAGTTCCTTTTACCTTGTCCCTCTACATTTAGTTAACCACTCACTAAAATATTCTGAGAGAAATCAAAGAATTTTCAAAAAATCATAGATTTGAAAAAAGACCATTTTTTCCCCCTCTGATCCATCTCTACTAGAGATAAATCTCCTCTCTTCCTATGACATTAAAAGAAATGTCCTCTGGCCCAAGATTGAAAACAGAATAAAACCTTATACTGAAAGAACCACCCTGATTACAAATTAAAAATCTATAAAATTTTAGAAAGGAATCTTGAGCAAACTCTGTATCTAACCAAACTACATAACCACAAGACAAAGGTGAGTAAAAGCTGTCCAGCTATCCTGCATCTCTCCCTGGAAATGGAATGTTCTGAGACTAGAAACGGATGTCTTTGTTATCAGATGAGCTGAATTGGAAAAAGAAGCTTTGTGACAAAGGGTTTCTCAATAAAACTTGTTACTTGCAGAGAAAACAATTTACCATGTTCAAACAAATACGCTCAACAAAGTAAGGCAAAATCATCCTTAAAATAATCAAATACTTCACACTGTGCAGAGCATCCTATAAGGCATCTATTCAAAGCCTCTAATTTCCTTTAAAAGCAAGAAGACCTGTGAACCCCTTTGAGAGAGGTGGTCTACAGAAGTAGTCTATAATCTCAACAGAACCACACTGAGGATGATTGAAGAAAAATTTTAAAGAAGCTTCAAAACCCCTCCTGTTTCCCACTCTACTCCCCAAAGCGCATCTGGAATACATCACAAATGTCTTCCAGAATATAGGTCCCAATGATTTAGAGATATCTGCTTGTTGCTGGAAGCTTTACGAAGTTTAAGTGCACAAAGAAAAACTTAATTTTCATTATAAGGTCCCTGACATTCCACGATTCTCTAGTGAATAATTATCAAATTCTAGAACATACACTTCTCTGGTATAAATGTGCTGGCCCACAAGTATACATTTACACTACAGGCTCAGTGATTACGTGAGTTAATCAAATTTCAAGTAGTATATTAATTTCTTTTTTAAATTAATAAAAGAATGTGAACATATATAAAGTTAACTTGGGTCTAGAAATAGCACTTTAGGGCTGAGCTTCAGAGTAAACAAATCGCAAATTATCCTATTGCCACAGGTAGTAAAAAAAGAAAGAACAAAAGAGTGTACTGCTAATCATACACACTGCTAAAACTGTCGGTTATTTTTACCACATCTGAAGACCCAGCGCATGGAAGGACAAACCTTAGAAATGGAAGGTAATCTTACACAATCATCTATTCCAACCCACCTTCACGGTTAAGAAACTAAAACCAAATGAGGTTTGGAAACTCACCCAAGGAATAATGACTCGGCAGAGGCAAAGCCCAGATTTCCTTATGTAAATACAATGCTCTTTCTCCTATACCAAGCTGATCTTATGAACAAACAAGAAAAAGCATCTGCCCTGTGGAGTTTCATTAATGCAACCACGTGGGTACGCAGGACAGCAGAAGACTTCTCAAACTGATGTCTGCAGAACTCTCCACAGAGGAGCCTAACAAGCTGCTCAGTGGCTGAATTTCCACCCTTCTTTCAAAGCTGCTCTGCTTATATGTGCTTCAGGTATTAGGTCTATATATAAAATTTCCTGATGGAATTGGGAGAGGGATGCAATCTTGGGCTAAAATAAAATGGAAAACCATTAAGGTTTTTATTTAATTTGCTGATCTGATCAGTGAATGCTGTTTGGAAAGGACTTGCACTGGCTGGATGGCACCGCTGGCCTCATAAAGGAAGAGTGTGCAAAGATCAATGTTTTGAAAAAAGGCAAGTCATTTTCCCACCTGACACTTGGCTTCTGTCCTTGGTGTCTCTGTTTTTTTTTTTTAGAAACTGGCACACATATAATACTGACATTAATGAACTTCATCAGAACTTCAAAAAGTAACCTCATTTTTTTGCCCCTGATATCTTCCTCATATTTCTCCAAACCTTTTTGAGGTACATGGTTATGTGTCTGCAGATTCCTGACTCACCATCCAGCTTAATTCCTCTTAAATGGTAGGTACCCAGGAAATGCACATAAGAATATTTTCTAATACACAGAATATGCAACAGATGCACAAAAAAAAAAGGTGGTCTGGGAGACAGACAATATTATTTTCCTTCATTCTGTAACTACATTCAGGATACTACACCCTTCTGTGACTCACAAATTCTATTAAGAGTTTGGGAAAATTTTAAAAGCAAGACAATACTGCCAGATTCCAGCTACAGCAAGGATCATTCTCTTCTCTGGTGCAATCATCTCAGTTGGCATACAAGGACACACGTAATTGGAACATGACAGCCAATCCAGAATAATTATTCCCAAAAATTATTGCTTAGCACAACCACAAAAAGGAGAACTCCACCTCCCCCCCATTCTTAAGTTCTGCAAAGGGCAATTTTGGTTAGAACAACACTGTCAAGGCAGGTCTTCAGGCAACGCCTTGATGAAGGAGTAGTAGGGATGTTCTCAGCATGTCACACTGTTAGTGGGAAAACACTCTAGAACCACAACCACAAGGTGATAGTGTGTAAGCAGGTGGTTGATGGACAGAACCAGCCCCACTGACTGGGGCCACAGGCAGAGCTTATTCAGATTTTAAAATATGAGTATGAGCATTTGTATTCACCTGAGATAGCAAGCAGCATTTTCCTCCTGGCACCAAAAGTCGTAATTCCCAGCTCCTTCAGATCCTGATCTGTGAGAGTGAGGAATGTTTGAAGATCGATCTGTAGGCGAAAAAGTAATCTATAACCAATACATTAAGCATGTACTTTCTTGCTTACTAAAAGTTCAACTCATTATTACACATATTCCATTTACTAATTATGCTCTGCTTAATAGGAAAAAGGAACGGTGGTGTCACAAACCAAGGGGACAAGGGCTAAGTAATAAAGGTGGTGAAACGAAAGTGACGATTCTAGCATAAAACTTAGGCTGGGCCAGTTATTTACTGCAATTGAGATTAAATATTTAGGTCTTAGCATTCTGACAGCCAGAGCAAAAAGGGAAGCACAAATTCTATAGTTTTGGGGAACTGGTAAGAGGAAGGATACATACCTGTCCAGAAGAGAGAAAATATTTCTTAGCTTTGGATTCCAAATTGGTTAAGCATACCTCTATAAAAAGAAATTGTATAATACCATATCTGGTATCCTCCACTGTGTTCTTCATAAGAATGAGAGAAGAATTCCTAGACTACATCAGATACATGGTTCACTTGGCTCAGCCTGGCAAATTATTTCCAACAGTGGCATATAAGAAGTACTTCCAGGAACAATATAATTGCTTTCTCCGGCATCAGCAACAAAGTGTGGAGGGAAGTAGCTCAAGAATCCCACCCTTCCTTTGGAGACAGTGTGGAGGAACAGAAAGGTAATGGGCTCTGAAGCCAGAGAGAGTTAGCTTTCTATTCTGCCTGTGCCACTACTAGTTGTGGGCACGTAGGGTTGACAAAACTGTACCCTGTAGGGCTCCAGTGGGCATTAAATATGATTGGACATATAAAGCGATGGGCTCACTAAAAGCATAAAATAACTGATAGCTATGGCAAGTAATTATGTATTTAGACATATCATCTGTGAAAGTGGCTAAATAAATATTCAACTTTCTTACAATGTGAACTAAATCCCCCAAGGTCACTTAATGGGGAGTTCTTGTTAAGTGATAGCTGAGTATTAGAAAATATCCTACATGAAAGAAACAACCAAATCTATACTTTTCATTCAAGTTATATAGAAATTACTCGGAGATATTTTCATTTTGAAGGTATCTTCAGACCTTAGAAAACCTTTTCATTTAAAGATATGTTTTTAGAAATTCAATTACATAGAGATTCTCTATTTTAGGGATCCTCTCTCTTTAAAGGGCAAGAAAGTAAGTGTTTTAGGCTTAGTGGGCCAAATTCTCTTCTTTGCAACAATTCGATTCAAGCTATTTTAGCTTGAAAGCAGCCATAGACAATATGTAAATGAATGAGTGTGGCTGTGTATCAATAAAACTTTATTTACAAAATCAGGCTCTAGTTAGCCGGGGTCAGCAAACTGTAGCCTGCAAAAATCAATACCCTGAAATCCAATACACACATGACAACTTTTTTTGGTGTTAAAAAACAAAAAGTTCACCAATTAAACTTAATTACTTATTGAACCATGGGCAATACATTAAATTTATGATATAAACTGCATAGTATAAATCTTAGATTCTTTTTGATGGATATGTACTTGGGAATTACTAACTTAATCAGATATTCTCTAGCATGAATTAAGCCAAACTGGCATGAAATTTAAACCACATATGGATTTGAAAAATACATACATCTACTGAAATATCCTAGCTTTCTATTGCACTGGGTTAGCTGTGCCCTAGTAACATGACAGCATTAATAGAAAGATTCCTGTTCAGGGGCTCTTCTCTTTAAGTCAGTGCGTAATAGCCATGGCTTATTGGTTTGACCAAAATCCATGGTAGTGATGATTCAGACGACATCACATTTCTGTCTTAGTTCAGGCAAAAGTCAAGCAGTATATGAATAAATTAACATATATAAAAAGCACATTCGATTTTGTGGGAACAGATTCAGTAACATGATGAAGATGGGGTCAAAAACAGCCATAGATATTTATTTCAGATGTTGTTTTTTAAGTGCCACAAATAAAGATAACAAAGATTAAGGACTGAAATTATCTTAAATACAGACTGCTGCTGAGGGAGCTGTGAATCAAAAGTTCCTATGAATCAGTGATTCATATGAGCCACTGATTAGGTCTTTTAGCTAAAATTGGTGAAGGTGTGTTTTTAGAAACACAATTTTCTATATTTCTGCTATCCTGTGTTTACTAGTTGCACTAAATAAGTAAGAAATGAGATGACATTTTTCTTAGCAGGAAAACAAGTTATGAGACTTCAGTGAATGCCCAGTGAAAGCACAGGCATAGGTCAACGAGGGATTTCATTCTAGAAGCCACCATACATACATACAAACGAAGATGCCCGGGGAAAATAAATAGTGACTGACCTCTTGTTGCTGGAAGACGTCTGTGTATTTGCCCAGGCCCAGTTTGCTAAAGAGCTCAGGGAGGTCAGAGCCCTTGAAAGAGCTGTTCAAGTTACAGCCATTGCTTCCTGTCAGCGAAGAAATGCAGTCCATGTAATTGCTACTGCTGAGATAGTGCTCCGCTGGAAGGCAAAGGAGAGACCAGCTTGAAGTGTAAATGCCCAGAGACAACATGGCTTAATTAAAAATTTTAATCACTCAAATATTTTAGATTTCATTGTTGGGCTGAACAGAGCAGTAGCTGCCGAAATACAGCAATTCTTTACTGAAACATTGGCTTTTCATTAATGAAATGCTGGTTATTGCTTTCAGGGAGGCTCTTGCCATTAAAAAGCTACACTTGGGAGGCACAAACTCAGCAACAGTGCCTCTGTAGTTAATAATCATTAATCATATTCTCTCTGAGCATTCAGAAACATTTGCTCGTTGTAATTGATTTGATGTGAATTAAATGAGAAATGGGAAGAAAGATCCCTGGGATATAATAAAGGTATGGAAAGTTACTATAAGTCCAGGCTCCTTTTGGAAAGTGGGATGGCCCTCTGTATCCACACTCGTGCTTTCCTGCGGTTCAAGGAATTGCAGGATATTGCAACAAGTAAATCTCATTCTTTACGAAAATATAACTGGGCAGTTAGTTTACAAAACAGAGCACTTTTAAAATTAAGAGCAAGTATGAAGTTTAAGAATGGTGGTGGAGTTTCTGGATTTAACTTATGACAGAAACAAATCTATCTCTTGAGAAAATTTCTAAGACAGCAATGTTGAACTTGCCTTGACTCTGTGGCTGATTTGGTGGGCAAAGATTTCTCCAGATTGTCTGTGGTTCTCAGACCTGATAACATGCATTGCTGGGTGATGGACTAGTGAGTCATGCCAAGCACTTGGCCAAATACTCAAACACTCTTCCAGAGATGCTTCGGAGAGCCCAGCAGAGCTGTGTAGCCATCTCTACCTCCCTGACCAACAACTGGCTCTCATCCACGTGGGGACTGTTCCTCTTATACTGAAGTTGCAGGTTCAGGAAGGATTCCCATACTGATGAGTGTGGAGGGTGCTCACCTAGCTAATTAGATACATCAAATCTCCTTTGGTCAATGCATTCTCCAAATCTAAGAATCCTGTTCTATACTTTTTTGTGTGCCACTAATCACTTTTCTCTGGCCATTTTTCATCTGCCAGCTGAGAATATATATTCTTCCTATATCTCAAGTGGAAGGAATTTCCTGATCAAGTTTCTCTTTCTCTTAAAAATAAATGTTTTAGGGGTGCCTGGCTGGCTCAGTTGGTAAAGCATGCGACTTTTGATCTTGGGGTCATGAGTTCAACCCCCACAATGGGTATGGAGCCTACTTAGAACTTTTAAAAAAATACATATTAAAAAAATAGATGTTTTATTTCTTGTTGGGAGAAAGTATAGAGAAAAGGACTCAGGATCAAGCCCTGAAGACCCCCCAACACTTAAAGGTAAGGACCCAAAGTCATCAACCCAGTGAGGCACTGGTTTGAGGCTGACACAAAGCAGAGTGTGGAGAACACACGGGAGTAATTCCTGGAATTGAGAATAGGAGGTTACTGGCAGGATGACCATATAATTTACTGTCCAAATGATATACATTTACTTTCTTTGAGAATAAAAGAGGGAGTTTACTGAGAATCACATTGGAACAACTGGTGCAAACAGGGATGTCTGAAGAAAACCTGGACATTGGTGATTTTGAAAAGAGTGTCAAGGAAAATTATCTAAAACTGTGCTGTTGAATACAGTTACCACTGCCACATGTGGCTACTGAGTGCCTGAAATGTGGGTGGTGGGAATTAAAATGTTCTGTAAGAATATGAAATCTGCTAATACCAGATTTTGAAGACTTAGCACAAAAAAAGAATGTAAAATATCTCATAAAAATGTCTTTATATTGATTACATATTTAAATAATATTTTACATATCTTTGGGTTAAGCAAATCCATTAGTAAAATGTGAAAAAACATGTTTTAAAATAAAATATTCTTAGTGATATTATGACACCTAATTTCCTTTATATTGTTTTTTATCTTGACTATTTGTAGTTTCTATATTGTTTTAGATTCCCTCTGCTCTTAAAACATCTAACAAAAGGCAAACAACCGTGTTTCCTTAATCATTCCTCTTTATTAATGAGCTCCCTATCTTAACCCTAATCCTGAACTTCAATGTAGCTAAGTTGTACAGTCGATTTTAATTATCCAGTGTTAAGCGAAGGGAAAGGAGATAAAGACAATAGAGGAGAGGCACAAAAGGAATATATATTGAGCTACAGAGCAGAGATCATTTCCAGCCCTAGATCTGTATCCAGCACCAGCCGGCCTCTCAGATCCTGGGGGTGCGCCCTGCCCATACAAGTCCCTAACTACTACTGTCAGTATACTTGGAAAATGTTTTCTTATTTCGACGTGGCTGACACCATGACCGGCCTATTCAAATCTGAGACTCTTGACAACATGGCTGACCTGACTGATGGTAACAACTGACGGTAGACCATGTCTACTACACTCATTCAGATTGCCTTTCTTCAAGTATTCTTCAAATACACCACACTATGTGTTTCATGATTCCAAATTCATCAAAACCTTGAGAAAGGCCATTAGGAGTCTATCTTGTGATTACTATTGTCAATTCTTGTCTGCTTACCAATTTATACAGCCCAGAAGTTTGGGTGCTGTTACAGACAAAACCACTGGACTCGTTCTGAGTCTCAACCACATTTGTTCAAAGCCAGAGCCTCTGTGCTTTAAACTCTTTTCTACTTATGCCAATTCGGCTATATCTTGCCACTCTAAAAAATCAGATCTTGTTCTTCACCTTTAGTAGCTCTCCACTTAGGCAAACTTACTTCTATTTTCCAAGATGCTAATGTGATCGCATTTGGCTCAACTCCTTTACATCCCTGTCTTTTCCTCATCATCTGGATGTTTGTGTGAGCGTGACTCATCCATACATTCATTGAACAAACATCTACTGAGTGCCTCGTAAGTGTCAGAACTGCTGGACATTTGGGAAGAAACAATAAGCCTAACAGACTGCTCGGAACATGGGCAATCAGTAAGTGTTTGCTGAATGAATAAATGTGTTTAGCTTGTGAAGCTCAAATTCTCCACAAGTATAAAAGTTTAAGTGTAACAAGTGCTAAGTGAAAGAGCAAAGGCCATGGAAGCAGAGAACTACGCCATTTACTTCGCCTGGAAAAACAGGGAAGGCTTCACAGAGGAGGTGGCATATGATTATGCCAAACACTTGAAGGCAGGGGGTCCACAGTTTATATTTGAGCATCACCCTAAATCAAATAGACAAATTTCAGGATGATTACATATAAAAGTACGATGAAAAGTCAAAGCTCACTTGATTTGTTTTGTTTACGTTTGGGGCTGCCAACAGAAGCTGCAAATTCACTAGGACTCGGGGGTCCTATTCCATTTCTGTCCCTCCAGTTATCAGATTCACTTCCACTTCCCAAATGTTCACGACTGTTGGTCCTCGAGAGGGACATTGATGAGCCCTGTAAATAATCAAAGCCAGATAAGGACATATTTAATAAGGTAGGTTTCCTGAGATTTGAGGAGAAAAGAACCTACATTAGACCATCACCAACTACTTCTATTGTTAACCACTGCAGCTTCCCACACCTGCTGATTCTCAAGAGGAGTCTGTGGTACCTGTCTATATGGCTTCTGTCCTCTAGCCACCAAGGACACCTGGTAATATACACAGGTCTTTCCCCTTCATTATCAGAGTGCCCAACAGAGTTCTGGGAGCCCCCAGTATAAAGACTTGCTCCTCTAAGTTTTGGAGCAGTAGATATTTTGGGGGTCCCTATTTTGGGGAACCACAAAACAAATCTTCCAGCTCGTATAGCAGAGATTCTCTACCTTGGACCATTTACAAAGGACAAATGGGAAGACATGTGGCTGGACCCAATGCTTTGACAGAAATAGAGTTGCCAGGCTAAGTGAGTCAGAGTGGAGAGGGCTGCCTTCTCTTCCATGTTACCCTCATCCAAACAAAGATAGGGTCTTTCCAATAAATTACAAATACCTGAAAAAATTTACCTTTTTTAATTCCTCCCAATAAAACTAAAAATTTAAAAGATCTCAACATTTGCACTAAATTTGCATTCATTCTACACTTTCTCATTAAGTAATCTCAGCCTCTTTCAGAGCTTAATGACAACCACGACTTACAACTTTCTACCTCCAGATTTGACTTCTCTATTGAAATTTATAATCATGGAATTGCCAATCTGACACTCCATTTGACTGTCCTGTAGGTATTTTAAACTTAGAATGCTTGAAATTGAATTGCTCATTACCCATCCCCACTAGCTACACCCACACACACTCCTCCCCCAGAATTCCTACATCTCACCCAGTTGCTCAAGCTGAGCTTCTAAGTTGTCCTTGTCTCACCTTCCCCCACCACATGAAATACATCAACAAATTCTATTGATGTCATCTCTAAACATACCTCAAATCTACTTACTTTCTTCCATCTCCACAACTGTCACCTGTAGCCTCCTAACACATTTTATTCTACTCTTGCCTCCCACCCTGATACCCATTTTCCATAAAGCAACTAGGTTGATTTTTTTAAAAGCAAATTAGAACAAATGATACCTTCTGTATAAAGCCTTATAATGCTTTTCCAGTACTTTGCCATGGGCTGAGTTGCTCCCTAACTGATCCTCTACCTCTCTCTCTGTTTTCAACGATCTACCCCCCTACCCAACTTCTCCTCCATGAATTTACCAGCTGGTTGACTTCAGGTAATCAAGGCCTATTACTATTTCCCTAGATCTTCACAAGGTTGGCCCTTTCTTGTCATCTAGGTCTTAGCTTAAATGTCATCTGCTTACAAAGGCCTGCTTTAACAACCTAATGTAAAGCAGTCTGTTTCATATTTACCAGGGATTTTTTTATCACCTAAAGACTTGTTTGTTTGTTTTGTATCTCTCTGTACCCACCCAAAAGAAAGTTTAACCTGTGTTTAGGCACTGCATCCCTAAAATTGTGTCCAGAACATAAAAGGTGCTTAATAAATATTTGTAGAATTGCTAACTCTATAGATAGCTTTTCCCACATCTATGGGATGCACTTTGCTGACTTTTGGGAAGGAGCAGAGGGAAGGAAGTCTCCTGAGACCAAAGAAATAGTGCTTTCAGTTAAAACCATCTTTAATATTATACTTCAACCAAGATAAATCCAGCGTAGCAAGGGAAATAAGAATATGCTTAAAGCTGGCAATAACCAGAAACGTCAATGAGATCATCACTGTAGTATTTATATGTATTTTTTAAATTCTGCACCTAAACTCTTTTTGAGTATATAAATACATTCATCTAAGATCTAAGCAGACTTAATACACACAGCTATATCAGACCTGGCTAAACATGGTGATTTCTAAAAACATTAAGTAAAACGTAATCTTGTGATATCTACTGGTTCATTATCTACTAACTAATTTAAAGTATCACAAAGTTCAGCTCATCTTCATTCTTGGATTTGTAAGACTTGAAATAATCAGACAAACTCATTACTCTTAGTGGTGGGGAAAGTAAAAACCATCTTTGATTCCGAAAGCATGTTTTTATTTGCTTCAGGGAATATGCAGCAGAGATGGGTAGTAAACAGAAAAGGAAAATCCCAGACCTTTCATAGTTCTGTTGATGTGACAGAGATATTGTAGGTCAAAGCAGTCTTTTGTTCAACCTTTTGTGTCTTAGTATTTGATCAAGTGGATAGGGTCTCATATTTTTGAGTCTTGGGGAAAACAAAAAATGCCTCAAGCTGCCTGCGTCTTATCTGAAGGAGCTCTTTGGAAAAAGCTCACTTCTCAAAGCTGCCCTAAAACTGGAAACAACTGCTCAAGTCTAGCTTCTCAGAAATCTGAATATGAAGTTCAAAGCATCCACTTCTTGCCTCAAGCAAGCTTCCTAGAGCAGGAAATTCTGTGTGCCTTGATCCCTGGTGCACTGAGTGAGCAGCCCATACCCATCAGAACCTATTGGCTAAACATGCTTCTTCTCATAGATCAGCATTCTACTTGTCCATTTTGTTTTGTTTTGTTTGGAAAAGAATAAGTAAAAAATGAGTGCTTCCTGCCACCTTCTAATTTCAAAATATTAATGCTATAAGCAGAGATGTGGTTAATTCTTTAATAACAATTTTTAAGTTCTTCCTACTTTTCCCCAGGTCCTTCTCCATTCCACCCTGTCATCATGTCCTAACTCAAAGAAGCAATCTTCACTGCTCAGTGTTTAAGCCCTCCGAGCTATAGCAGAATAAAGGAAAAGGCATGCATGTGCAGATAACAACTACTGCATAAAATTAGATCTTGCTATTATAAGGGACCCTTCCATCCCCTTTCTATGGATTTGGGATGCATGAAGAAAAGTTCAAGTCCTACACAACAGGGAAAGTCTAGAACACCATTATCAAAGAAAGTGTGGTTATATCTTTTCATCAGCATTGTTGAAGGGGCTGTAAATAAAAAGAGGTTACATGATGAAAGACCATGCACTAATCTAGCTGCTCACACCCTCTCCCGCACCTTCTAATGTGAATAGGTTGCTAGACATTAGCCAGGAAGGGGGAGCAGGCTAGCCCAAGATAGCCAAAGCAAGAAAAACCACAGGAGGGAGTTCAGGCACTGAGCGGGACCCTGCATGTCCCTGCCTCCAGAAAGTAGTCTATCCATCCTTGGACAGGGGCTGGAGGAGAAGTCTTTTAGGTTCTGAAATAATTTCATCCTCCTCCTCCTAGAGTTACACCCCTTGAGAGCAGTGTTTTTAGAAGGGTGTCTGCATCAGAATCATAGTAGGCTTTTGCTGAAAATGTAGATTCTTGATTCTTGCTCCTTATCTGATGAATGAGATCCTGGAGGAAGTACGTACATTTCTACCAAGCTCTCCAAAGTGAATCTTATATCTGTTAAGCTATGGCAACATGGTTCTAGATCACTTACTTGTCACCTTTGCTATGTACCCTCTTGGGTTAAACCATTAATAAGAGAAATATAAGGAAATTTTGAAAAATAAACTCAAGTCCTTTCTGTGACACCTACTGCTATGACCTCAAGTAAGACACTTAACTGATGAGGGCCTCTCTTTCCTCACTGGGAGCTTATAGCTTTGAATAAGCTTGTGGATGAAAATGTCTGTATAAATCACAAAGAAATAAATTATGTGATTTAAGATAGTTGTTCCTAGCACAGTATGTGTTCATATGATACTCTGAGGTATTCCTTTGGATATAAAAAGCAAATCTTAGTTTGGGCGCCTGGGTGGCTCAGTGGGTTAAAGCCTCTGCCTTCGGCTCAGGTCATGATCTCAGGGTCCTGGGATTGAGGCCCGCATCGGGCTCTCTGCTCAGCAGGGAGCCTGCTTCCTCCTCTCTCTCTGCCTGCCTCTCTGCCTACTTGTGATCTCTCTCTCTCTCTCTCTCTGTGAAATAAATAAATAAAATCTTAAAAAAAAAAAAGCAAATCTTAGTTTGAATGTGCATTAATACTTTCAGCAATAAGCTTTCATATACATAATCTCAACTTTCAGCCAGTGCTTGGTTTTCTTCAGGGGGAAGTTCTCCATTTGAAAGAATAGTAGCTGCTCAATATTATGAGAACTCACCACATGGCATGCTACACACTGGAGGCCTTTTTCCAGGTCATCCTCAAAACAACTCGAATTAGAAAACAGGTTCATAGGGAAGAAGTCACTCCTCAGAGCTGTCCATGTACCAGTGGTGGCTGTCAGACCCCACGGCCCTTTAATGTGACCACTATGTTATCAGAATGATCATCCATTCAACCGGTAATACTGCTGGTCTTTGAGGACACAACTCAATTAGCATTTCTAGGGTAATCTCATCTCTGAAACTACAGAAACACGATCAACCACCTAACACTCCACTCTGCCAAAGGCAAGTGAGTGAAACTGATGATCATAGGTGCATCAGCTAAAGCCTCAGAATTAGCAAAACAGTTTTAAGGTCTCTGCCAACAAAAGGAAAGCTTATTTTCTCTCACAGCTATAATGGCAGGAAGAGGAGTGTGCCTCCTAGAGCCTCAAAATTTTTCATAATGGTTCCTGACAGTAACTTCAGTCTTTAACTACAGGCTGCCAGGCTGCTACTGTAAGTCTGACAATGAAATTCGTAAGAGACTCTTCTTTTTAGTATTTTCTTTTACACTTAAAAACAATGGAAAAAATTGCATGTTTGCTTTTGCTTTTCATCAACAGTCTAATTTATTATAAGGAAAACTGGTGGAGAAAAGAAGGTCAATCTACAATTGCTATTTATTAGACTAACAATTATGAAGCCCTTAACCAGTATTTGTTTTTCAGCCTACAGTGTTCTGGTTGAACACTGTGATTCTTGGATTCATAATTTTTATCCACGTTTGGGTTTGTATACTCTTCCCAGTACTGAGTGTGCATATGTGTGCTCTAATTCCACCCCAGCTCCCAAAAGGCTTACAGCCAAAATCTGATACTGTCAGATTGAAAAGGCCTTGCTTAGCAAGTCACGTGCAGCTTGGCTGAGAAGTATGGAACGCTGGATCCTTCCCCATGCGGCAAGGATGCCAGCTTCCCAGTCTCACCCTGAGCAGTACAGCCAACATCTGGGAAACATAAAATTTTGGAGCTCTTGTTTATGATACTTCCTGCTGTGTTCCTGGCACATCTGAACATGCTAAATTTTTAACTCATATCTGAAAACTTATTTTTGTTGAGTATTTGCCTTTCCACCTCTATGGTGGGTCTGCTAGTGAGTGGTACCCTTAAATAAAGGGGTTCTTGATATAACTTTATGGAATATTACATCTTTCCTTTGGTTAATCTCAGCCCTGCTCTATCATTTGTGACACTCTCCCCCTAACAAAAACACATTTATCCAAATTTAGGCCTCTTTAACAGCTGATCAACAACTTTGAGAGAAGGTAAAGACTATTTTGTATCAATTTTACAGAAATATGTTTACAGGAACAGAAATTAGAACAAATGACCATTAACAACTTTTCCTTATGTAAATAAAGAATAAAACCTCTCCTTTGCTGAGAGAACAGACAGGAAGAGTGGGTAAGTCATGACTCTACAAACCTCAAAAGTGGTTGTCATTGTGGGCTTATAGGACACATGGTTGGCCCTTCTCAGCTCCTTTATGGTTTCAGCTGGCATGGATTTAGAAAACCCCAGGCCACTCCAGGTATTTGTGGGTGTTCTGACTTCTGTCACCACTGGTTTCTTTAACATAGCTTTGGGAAAGAGCATATATAACAAATGGTTGGTATTTTTAATGTTTTTCTAAAATAAATATTGATGAATGTTGTTTCTTTGATGTATGTAAAGAAATTATCACTGAATATTATTTCTTAACACGAAATGCCTTAAAGTACCATCATAAAATTCCTTATACAAAGGAAGAGTAAATTGAAAAATGTTACATTATTTCTTAATTGATCTAATGCTAATCTATTCAACAAAACACATTCATCTCCAACAAAATTTGTGCAACTTGAACCTAAACATTCTAGGTTTCTTTTTATGAAGGTCCAATTTCTCAATTCAACATGACTATGAGGAAACTTTTTATGGTCTCCTAGGAAAAAAAATCAAAGTACAGATCATTAACATAGCACATACCTTTGGTTGCTAATAGTTTCTTTTGTTCATAGTCAAATGCCTGAAAATAAAAGAGAGAAAATATCTTTATTGCCAGTCTGTCCAAATGTCTTGCCAATACCCCATAATTAGAGAACAAAGGTTTTGACTACAGCCCATGAATCTGCCTGGGACACATGCTAAGCTTTGCACCATAATGTGACAGCAATGCAGTACAAGTCTGATAAATTTAAACATGTTTTCAAACTAATTAGAATAAATTAAGTACTTCTAACACAAAAGTGACAAGAATTAGAAATTTTCCTTCAAAAGGGAAAAAAATCCTATTTATTGTGAGTATTTAACACACCAGGGCCAACAAATGCTAAAGTATAGTGAATAACCCAATAATAGGCTAAGTTTCCAAAAATAATGCATTACCAAAATGCTTTCTGGCTATCTACTGGCCTCTTTGTTTCTCTACATCCCCTCCTCACTTAAGTAAATCATGGCCTGAAATGGGATGATGTTAAGACAAATTATTTAGCCTAACTGGCACAGTCTTTGCTTTTGAAGTGAGATAAATGACAAATGTCTAGCTTTGATCTGTAATGACATTAAGCCATGCAATAAAATTAAACCTAGCTACCTCTTCTTGTACTGGTCTAGGATGTCACCATTCATTCTTTCTGTTCACAATGAATAAGTGACTTCAGTCACAGTCAGGTCTACCGAGGACCAAGGTAGGTCATCTTGAAGAAAGCAGCCCAGACATAGAACCCAGTGCTCTCAGCTCTCCAGTTTAGGGACTCTTTAAGGTTTGATTTAAGAATGTGTTAAAGGCCTACCAAAAGGGCCAAGAACCAATTGGGGAGAGCTCTTTTGACCCTTCTCCTAGGAAGACTATACCATCGTATATAGTGTGCCTATAAAATTTATGGTCTGAAACAGGATACTTCTGAGAAAGAAATGTGCTACAAATGAAAATTAGGCGAGAATTATAAAAGTAAATGGGCTGACTCAGACAAACTAGGATGTGTGATTAACTCTAAGAAAATGACAGTAAATCAGGAGAGCCAGATTTTTAGATAACACAGTTTGATGTTTTTGAAAGTCTAGGTCTAAAATGGCATTGGGAATTAAAATCAACTTTTAATGATTAGATCCTAAATTCACTTCTTCAATAAATATTTACAGAGTGTCTTCTGGTTAAAGAGATTATGTTGCTCTTTGTAGAAGAATACAAAAATGAATCAACAATAGTCTAGAGCTCAAAACACATAGAATCTTAGCAAGGAAGTATAAAAAAAAATAACTACAAAACAAATTACGAAATGAGGTAAGTGTGAAGAGACAGCTAGAGATACAGAATTCCAAGAAGGGTCAGGAGACAGAGATCATTTTTAGGTGCGGGAATCAGAGAAGTTTTCAGTCTTTCTCTGTCAATGCTTGGTGACTATTATCATTGAGTTCTCAGTGATCTTAAAAGTTAGCGCTTCAGTAATAGCATAAATACATCTATTTAAGTTGAAATTCTTTTTTCAAGAACACTCTCAACCATCCTAAAAGAAAGGAATGTGAAAATGATTCACTAGGTATAAACCTGATGGAAAAGAAGAGAACCACAAAAGGGACAAAAACCAAAAGGGATCATACAGGGGATGGTGTACTTATTATAAGGAAAGTTTTAATTTATATTCACTGAAAATAAATCTATCAGAGAAAATGTAACAAATGTGTTTTTTTTTTAATTTGACACTTTATAAAAGACATGGGTTTTATAAAAACATTCGTCTAATAACTCATAAAAATGTTCAAATGTGAAGGATTAAAAAAACAGACAAGCAGGATTGAACTGTGGTTTTCACTAAAATTACAGAGGTATAATTTAGTTACATGAATTACTTTCTTTGACATAGCAGTGACAGCTTGTTTTAGGATTCTCTGAAAAGCTTTCCCCTTTTTTGGGGAGGTGGGGAAGGGTTGGGGATAATAAATCTTCTACTATAAAGTAGGAAAGTCTACCCAAATGAAATCAAATGTTTATAAGAGTCTCTAAAAGCAAAAAGTACGAAATCCTTCTCTTTCATATTGTCATTTATATGGAAATCAAATTTCTGAATTTTATGATCAATAGTCTATTTCAAGTAATTAGCCTAATACTTTAAAAATGGATACAGAGAAGATCCCTGATGAAGAAATTTTTAAAATAATCATAAACATCTCTCAACTAACATAGTCATCAATAATATTTAGCATCTACTTTTAAAAAACCTAAAGCTTCACTTTAGCTATTTTTATAACTACCTAAATGACACCAAATTTATCATCTCCATTAAACAGAAAGATATTATATTTATCCAAGACTATGTCATAGGCAGTTAATACTTAAAATAACAGCTTTTACATTTATCTAAACTTTAAGTAGCAGAGAAATAATATCATTTACATAAGACATAGTGATACAGACCATTTTATGTCACTTTTAATATACTTTAAGGAATTCTTCTCACTCAAGTTTTTTATTTTTAATGTTTAGGGCAAAACCAACTCTTAACTACTACACATATCATTTAAATTTAATTTTGACTAGAGTATTGAAGGAAAGCCAAATTTCTGCTCTACTGTTAAACATTTGCTGAATTCCCTGTTCCCTAACCTATCACCCCACATCTAGATGACTCTCCCGTTTCTTCTCATTACCTGCATGTTGACATAGGATGGCCGCGGGGCCAGGCGAGCCCTTTCAGAGTTTTGCTGGGCAGCTGCAGCCCTCTCTGCAGCACGCTCACTTCCGGGAGCCTTCTTGTCAGCCAAAGGACTTTCTGCAGCACTCAGCTCAGGGTCAGAGAGCAACCTGTCAGTGCTGCTGTGAAACAGTTTGGAATTTAACAGTCCGTGTTTATATACAAATGTACTGAATGTTTCCGATGTGTACATTTACTATATGTTTACCACTGTCAACTATTTACACATATTATTTCATTTCATCTTCACAATGCTGCTGTGAGGTAGGTAGTAATATTATTCCCATTTTACAGATAACTATGTACCTCACACAAGGTCATACCTCTAGTAAATGGCAGAGCTGGAATTTTAACCCAAGCATATGACTCTAGAGCTGGAGTTGAAACTATTTCATGATACATTTTCACAAACATTATATGTAGTAAGTATGGCATATGTCTGTGGAACATACAGAATAGACACACAGACAAGATTTTTAATTTGCATACATCAAAGAGATAGCAATGACTCATGCATACATAGCCTAAGCAGAAACAAGTCAATCTAAAGGCATGCAGATGATCTAATTCCTCTGTGTGAAATGCATATGGTATTGCTAACAAATCTACTGTGACACAGGTATCAGAGAAATAAATATTTCCTAACACCTGTTCAGGGTGCATGGATGAACATAAGAGTGTCCCTTAAAATAGGAAAAATTATCTGAATTGCAAGATTGGTAATGCCCTATACATGCACCTCAAGTCCCAATCCAATTGCATGTTAAGTTCAAGTAAAAGAGAAATAAGAAACAGTATTAGTCAAAGAGCTGATCTGATTTGTTCATTCTTTCTTTTGTCATTCACAGTCCTATTGTGCCAGGGGAATTCCGAGGAATTGACAACAGGCTATTTTTTCCCCCAGACTATTCGAATATAAGAGGAGGAGTAATGCACTTTGCTTGACAAAAGTTCCCAGTGGCTTCTTCACACAGGACAGCAGAACTGAATGTAAAGGGCCTCTGCAGGTTCCTCAGCGGCTGCGTGAGGCCAGGAGAACAGGGTAAGCAAAAGCAAAGGAAGCAAGCAACGTGGACGACTGGTGTATTTAAAGCCAGAGTGTAATAAGATCAGACTTCTGTGTTCAAAAAAAATCGCTGGAACAAAATAAAGGACTGACTGAGCTGCTGAAAGGGTAGAGGCAGAGAGACCATTCTGGAAGTTACAGCTTAATTTAGATGAGAAGTAAGTTCAGAACCTATTTAATGATGAAAGGAACAGGCAGATCCTTTAAATGCTTCAACACGGGCCCCTGGGTGGCTCAGTGGGTTAAAGCCTCTGCCTTCTGCTCAGGTCATGATCCCAGGGTGCTGGGATTGAAGTCTGCATCAGGCTCCCTGCTCAGTAGGGAGCCTGCTTCCTCCTCTCTCTCTCTGCCTGCCTCTCTGCCCACTTGTGATCTCTATCTGTCAAATAAATAAATAAAATCTTAAAAAAAAAATAAATGTTTCAACACAGGGAAGAAAGCAAATTTACTTCTCTGACATGCTGAATAATGTTCACTGTGGCTACTAGTATCACATAAGGAAAAACACAGATAAAACAGATTTGGACAAAATGGGAACAAGAGTAATTAAATGACCAAATAGTTTATAAAAGCAAAACTGATTTTGGTAAGAAACACAGGAAATAAAAATATAAAGGCTATATTTAAGATATTCTCCTCTGTAAGGATATACAAGAAAACTAATAAGACAGTAGAGGAAATTGGGTAGATGGAGATGGATAGGAGCAAAATCTTTCAACATAGAAGCATTCCACTGTATTACCTTTAGTTTTTTTAAGTGTGAATAGCGTCCATTTGAAAAAAATAAAGTAAATAGAAAAAGAAGATAGAGTAAGATTAACACTTTTATAACTGCTATTATGGTAAGGGAGAGTTACAATACATATGTATATTTATGTATGTATACAACATATATATTTATACTCACAGTGGTTTATAGTAAATAAAATCATGAAACTGTCAAGTATTTATTACCATAGTTAGCAATAAAGTACCTTGGAACAAGGAAGCATAGTTTAAGTTAAAAATTCAAAACAAAATGAAGGAAATTCACAGCAGGAAAATTTCCTACACAAAAATCAGAGAGTAAATATTGCCCTGCTGAAGAGCAGGGAGGATGTTAAAGTTTCAGAGCACAGAGATGGTTTAGAGAAACCAGATACAAATCCAACCACTTAGAGAAGATAGAAGAGTGAAAATTACCAGATGGTATTCCTTAATAGAATTTTTAAAAGTAAAAAGAAAAGAAAATTATAAAGAAAAATAGAAAACACTCTTGGAATAGATCAAACTCACTTGAACCAAAGAACACCAACTACTGAGTTTAAAACAAATCCAGCCTGTTAGACATTTTCTTTCAAAGTATCAAGGACTTTTGAAGATTAAAATACATACTGTAAGTGTGAGTTTTTTGTGCCCTGCAACAGTTCTACTGTCTGCCTCTTGGCACAGGAAACTTTGGAGGGGCCCATCATCTGTTTCAAGTCACCAGCATTCCCAGAATGGGAAGGACTTCGAGGCATGCCTACTTCAACAAAAGCATCGTTACAACCTGCAGAAGGGATAAAGTGAAAATCCAAGTGTCACCTTATCATCAACAACCACGTGCGATGGAAACAAATCAGAACCCAACTCAAGGGAGACCCAAGCATAACAGCTTTCAGCGGCAAAGAAGACACTTTAAATTCAGGCTGTCTCAACTTTCACTCAAGATGAAATTTAAAGAGAAGACCCTCACATTTTTGAAAGATTATTAGGAGTAAAAGGGCTTTAAAAAAAGAAATACTCTACTTGGAAAAAAATTACATGTATTCATTTAGTAAATTGATGCTTTCCTCTTACACAATTACATCCACTTTAATTTAGAAAGTTCCAATGTGATGGGAAGTGATTCTTTCTGTGGAAAGTGTTTTTCAGTTTATCTTGCCCCGTGTTCTTTGGAATTTCATTCAAGATGTCTTTCTGCATACTTGAGGCGGGATGAGTCATAAATGGTTAGCAAAACCAACCTGAAATCACCGCAAAGATTTTACAAGCCCCTTTATCCAGGTAACAGACCAGGCTGAAGTTCAGAAGGAAAGTTACCTTCCACAGGGTTTGATTTGGGAGATGCCTGCTCAGGTCCAGTTGTCTGTCTAGATGGATCACTGTGATTCCCACTCAGTACTTTTTCTCCAAGTGATGAAGTGGATATTGCACCATATTTTATATTTGGAGGCTAAAATGATAACGGAAAATAACATATAGATATGGTCACAATTCTAAAATTCATTTCAGGTAGAAGTTTAAACATATTACCAGTGGCTTATCTCTTACAAACAGCATAGATCACACTACACTAGTAAAGGTCATTACCTGTGCATGTCCATTTAAAGAAGCAGAGACTTTTTTGCCATCCGTCTGCATACTGTTGATATGGACATCAACAGGAGTCAAGCCAGGAGGGGGAGATGGAGCTGTGTGCCCATAAGTGGGTACACCAGACAACAAAATATTAGTTAATGTGGCTTGGGCAGTAGATGGAATCATAAGGTGTGGTATAGCAGAAAAACCTACAATGACATTTCATGAAGACAGATATTAGACAGGAAAAAACTCAGATTCAACAAATGTTACATTATTATTTTCAATAAGAACAAAAAACTTCATTTTTGTTGCTACAAATTCAGAAGAGAATTCAGTTTTGATAACTCTCAGTAAATAGGTTTAACATTACTAAAAAAACACAAAACAATGTTAAAACAATGCTAAAATGGAACAAGACTTGAGAGAATATTTAACCTAAGCTCTTTACTGTATGGATGATGAAACTAGCTAGATTTCGCATGTCCATATGACTATCAAGCACATCTGTCCAACTGGAACCAACATTTCCTAATTACCAGGTCAGTGAGCTTCATGTGGTTTTGTCACTGCTTCCTGCTCATCACACTCTTTTTCCTGATCTGTTTGTCATGTCTGAAAATTATATTCTTCTTTTATTAAAAACTCACTGCTTTGTCATATTTCACTTTAACTAATTTACATACTGGGGAGTTTCTCTTTAGCTGCAGTATGTTTTGAACCATAATTTTTCCCTAAGGAAACAGAGCCACTAGTAAATTTTATTTAAAAACTGATACCTAAAGCCACATCACATGCCTTTGATTGTACTTAAATGATACTCACCTGTGGCACTTGAAGTGTTAGCAAGTGGGGGTGCCCATAACGTGGGGCTAGGGGTGCCAGAACTTGGACTTTGCAAGGGACTGACTGAGCTATTAAGAGCATTCAAGAGTGAGTTTGGGGTTGTTGATGTGTTTAGAGATAAGGTGGTAGGCCCCAAAAGACCTGCAATAAATGAATGCCAAGTCAATATGCATAAATTCAAGATTTAAAAATACAGATGGCACCAATATTGCCATTTGGAACACACAATGGGATAGTCTGATATTTTCCAAATATTATATGAGTGACAGATTACCTTCTTTTGAATATTCACAGGAGATATTGCATGATACAACTCCAGTACAGAACCCAGACTATCTACAAACAGATGCTGATCAGAACTGCAAGTTAGGTGTATGTAAACCAGGGATGCAGTCAGGGTCACTGAGCAATACTAGCTGCTTTGCTTTCATTTCAACTGGCCAGAATAAACATACTTCTGCTCAAGTGGAAACTCATTTTTCTCTCTATAACTCACTTGTTTTCTGTTTCCAAACAAACTCTTTTCAAACCACTTACAATTAGCAGAGAATAGGGAATGTTCTCCTGCAGTAGAATGACTGACTGCATTTGGTCCGTTTGTGGAGAGGCTGAGTTACTTGGAACAGTTTGCTTTTATTATGTCAAAACACATGACATCCCTGTGGTCCAGGGTCTATCTCAGTGAGTACGAAAACTTTTCTCAGAAACAATTTTTTTTTTGTTTTTTGCTTGTTTTAAGGGTTTAATGTTTGATTTAAGTAATGAAACTTCTCTTCAGGCATTTAAATATATTCTAAAGTAAAATATGAAGCTGTATATAACTTTTCAGGAATATTTAAAGTAGTAAGTATTATAGGATAGGAATAGACAGGAAAACATTTTAAAAATGGAGTAACTGAATCTTTGCTCTGGTGCAGGAAGAACTTGGTTCTTGCTAAATTATCTCACTGGCACTTCCTGACTGACATGCATGTGTTGTTATGACTTTTCAGTGGAAGGGACAATTTTGGGAGATTAGAGGCCAAGGGGAAAAGAATCTGTCTTTACTGTAATGATGTCTAGACAGGACTACCTGGAATCTTAATCATATTATAACCATACAATTTTTAAAAGCAAGAAACAGCTATTAGGAACAAAAGTTACAAAATGCTGAGACTATTTTTTTCTGTCTCAGATCAATACTGAAAAAGGCAAAGGGATTTTCTAGGGTTATTACCTTCACTTTTTACATTAAGGCTACTGAAAAGTGAGCAAGAAAGCAGTGAACCTGGCCTAATTGCAATATGGCAATGAAGTCTAGCCTGTAAGACAGGGCTCCATACATGAGGCAGTACATTGCACAACTACGAAGCATCTCACCTCACTTTCTCAAAGAGCTAAAGCACTGAGGGGAACGATGCTCTTCCACCTTCTATTCTGTGCTGTAGATATAAATACAGGTTATTGCTCCTCTTGGTAGCTGCAAGCTAGATTTCCTTTGTGTCTGGATGATGCAATTCTGACCACTGGGGGTGGGGGTTCTGCTCGCTCCCACCTCCGCCTCTCCCTACCCCTCATACAGATTTGCAATTACTTTTTGAAAAGCAAACTGGATTATCTTTACCTCTAGGGATGGATGGCAATATTGCAAATGCAAGAGAGAACAAACACATAAATTATAGTCAACCTGCTCACTTCACTCTCAATGGCATTCTTAATTTAGAAGAACAAACACAGCACTGAAAATAAAACAGTCAGACCTTGATTATTTATGCCCAAATAAAAAGAATCTAGGCAACAAAATCTTTGGAGCCTAACAAAAAATCCAAAATGGATTGATGTGAGTTTTGTTGCTTTTTCACCTAATCTTTGGGCCTGACAAGGGAAAAAAAGAGCCTTTAAAAACAGTAGCCCGAAATGGTAGAAAGAAAGGGAACTGGCTAAGCAAGCCCCCAGTGACTGAGAAGCACTATAATAATAAATTTTATACCTAGTCCAGTGAGTCCGAGGCCTGCCGAAGCTAAGATGTCCAGGCTGGGACATGCCAGGCCGGCAGGGCACGATGCTGGGGACGGGCTGGTTGCTATGGTAACCCCACTGCTTTCAAGTCCGAGGAGACATTTCCTTGCTTCATACATATTTAAGGCATTTCTCTCAACACTTTTCACAATCACAGACTATGAAAACACATAATGGGAAAGAAAAAGGTGACATGCAAGTAGTCTACAATGAATTGGGGAGGTGGGTGAGAAATGAATATGGTAATAAGGATTCCAGGAAGGAATATATTGATGCGGTTTTAAAATCAGCTAAAAATTCTAACCACTTATTTCTTATATTTACTCCTTGTGGTAAAACCATAAAGGGTTAGTTATAATTTACTGGGTGTGTCCTGTGTTCCAAGCACTGGGATAGAAGCTGTATGTATATAAATCTTGATGCTTGCCGGAAACCTTCTGGATGGGAATTGTGATTCACATTCCCTGAGGATAAGGGTCCTACCCATGGTCACAGCCTCGCTGGGCAGGGGCAGTGAGAGGACTGGACCTTGGGTTGTCCGCCTCTACAGCCCATTCCCTCGGCATCCACTCGCTTTCTCCCCTTGATCTCAACTTTACGAAACAACTCAAACTTGTCACCATATATAGACTGAACAGTAACAGTCACTTACGTTTGACATTGATAGCCTACTACTTAACTAGTAGACCTTGAGGTACCCTTGTTCCTCACTGATGGCATATCGATGGCAAAGCTTATGGTCAAACTTCTAAACAATGTATTTTTTTCCCAATGGATTCCTCTAGAAAATTGGAAGTGTGAACTCAAGAGGAGAGCCTCCAATGGGCAATAAAGAAAATTTGTGACTGAAAAAGCAGTTAAAGCAGTGCTCAGCATCCAGGTCAGCTAGACAGAACTAAATGGCCCTGGGATGCTACAAGGCTCTAGACTTCTCACTTACAACCTATACTCCCCTGACCTGGCTCATTTATTACTGAACGCCAGGAGATCCTCTTGTGCCTTACACTCTTCATATGTACATAGTCTCTTCTGTCTTTATCTTCCAGTCTCGGTGTCTGCAGTGACTCCAGTCAACTCAAATTAGTCAAGCATGACACTTCAGGATACATAAAATTAATGTCCTGTTTTCTAACTTTAAACTCATTACATCAAGTTCACTTAGAAACAAACCTCTCTTTCTTTTGATGACGGCATGATTGTTTTCCTTAAGTTGGACACTGAATATGTTATTTACATATATAAAATCATCTATGATACACCTTATACCACGATACATATATAACAAGATTTATAGAAATTAAAAAATGGAAAGCACAACTGTTTGGGGTTTTACCTACCAGAATAAAAAGATACATTAATGTTATCATTTAGTACTTGTTATTATGCAACTTGCTTCTTTTATTCCACACCATTCTTGTCTTTTGACTCTGATACATAGGTCTCTTCAGGGTGTCTAACTGGACATAGAATGCTAGCGGGCAGGATATCAGTATTTTCAGTGTGATTAGAAGGTCCCAAATTGCTCCTCAAAGTGGCTGTGCCAATTTACACAACATGAAGGTCGGAACATTCCTCTACCCTCACATTCTCACTGGCATTTAATATCATCAGGTTTATCCCACTAAATTTTGACTATACATGGAATTATTGAAATTTTGTAACATCTTACAGAGGTTCCAAGAAGGCTGAAAGGGGGACATGTCATTATTTACTTTTGATTATCATTATTAGTTTATTATTTTATTAAAGAGAATGGGCATCTATTCTTTAAATCTCCAGGGCTAGCAGAGTGGCTCACAAAGAGTATGAAAATTAAATATTTTTTAAATTACATTGGATATGTACACATACACATTTAACACAATGTTTAGCCTTATCGACTCTGATAATTTAATAAAGTTGAAAGTTACCAGGTTGCAAATTTATAAAAACACATCTTAAAAAAAAAACACATCTTTTCCTTCTTTCTCATGTTTGTAAGAAATAATGGGTCATTAAAAATGAACTCCAAAACCAACACATAAAGAAAATGATGATATGCTTTTACATATCATTTTTACATTTATATATATTTATAATATATATTATAATACATATAATATATAAAAATATATATTTATACATATCATTTTAAGTAATGTCTTTACAAACTTATGTATTTAAATAACAAAATATAATATATAATGACATATATATTATATAGAATATTTAATGCCATGTATATGCAAATACACATGTATATGAAAATAAAACTATCTAGAATGAGATAGGATATATGGTCCTCTGGGTCCAGATTTTGAACCAACCTTGCTTGGTTGTTTCGGCTTTGGTTTAATACTGATGAAGACATCGAGCTGTTCCATCAACTGAGCAATGAACTGTGGATCAACTTCAATTTCTTCCTTCATATCAAACATCAACACAAGGGGAAGACAACCCTAAGAAATGTCACAATAGAAAGTGTAGGAGGTAAAATGTTACTCCTTTAAACATCTGATAATTTAACATGCCTAAAAATAATGCAATATTCTATAGGCTGAAAGAATAAACCAAAGTATCAAAGCTGAATCACATCCTTTCAACAAAGCTTAGGGAATTGGTGTGGAAATAATGCTGAGGGCACAAACTATTTTTGAATGACAAAATTATACATGTCTGAAGTTTCTGTTATTGGCCCTGAATTTTTTTACCCACTTTCCACCTTGGGGAAAATTCCTCCATTCTCTGACTTCCGTTTTGTTAGTGATGCCAGAAACTAGATAATGAACCACATCAAGGACACTAATCTTGTGCTTTTGCTCAAAGACTTACAGTACTAGTTTTTACTGTCTTCTGAATGAAATCTAAACATGTATCAGCATTTCAGTATTTCCACATTTTGGCCCAGCTTTGCTTGTAAAATCACAAGCCTGTATGTCCACACATCTGCCCCTTCCTCCAGGCTAGACCAGCCTCCTGATGATTTTTCAAACGGATTCTGTACTTTGGTCTCAATTCACCCAAAGGCTTCTCCACCAACTGAAGAGCTACCTCTCTTCTGGGGCAGCTCCAATCTTACCTCCTTCCTGGAGTAAACTGCTACTACTGTTTCTTCTTTTAGCTTTCTCACTTTTTAGCTCTGCTGAGGTTAGCACTTGTTTTTTTCTCTGATGTTTTCTTTCTGACTCCAAATCTACTAACTATAGAAATCTCCTACTTTTACTGATTCCCAAGACACTCAGTATTATCCCACTGATTGCTGGGTTTTGCATATAAGTGTCAGGAGAAGTAACAGTCAAATACACTGGAATTAAAATGAAATCACTGTGTTCCATTTTCCTTGTGGATAAAAGTGATTTTTGTACTTAAAGTATATGTTAAGGCCTTTTATTTATTTTCAAGATTTATTTACTTATTTGAGAGAGAGATTGAAAGCAAGCACAGATGCATGAGTGGGGTAAAGGGCAGAGGGAGAGAAACTTAAGCAGACTCTGTGCTGAGTGTGGAACCCAAAGTGGGGCTTGGTTTCATGACCCAGAGATCATGACCTGAGCCGAAATCAAGAGTCAGATGCTTAACCAACCGAGTCACCCAGGTGCCCCTATGTTAAAGCCAATTAATTTATCCCTTTCTTCCTCTCTTCTTTTAATATTGTACAACACTAAATCTCATTGCACACTTGTTTTTGGTAGGTGTGATCAAAGTATGAATATAAATTCTGAACTGTACAGAATGCCTGAAAAAGTGCACTTAAAATAACACCTAAAGAGAAAAGGCAGAAAAAAAGAAAATTATGAGGAGCAATCATAATAATCTTTGAACACGAATATGCTACCTAACTAGTGGTATATTAAAAGTATCTTTATGAGGCACCTGGGTGGCTCAATCAGTTAAGTGTCTGCCTTTGGCTCAGGTCATGATCCCAGATCCCAGGATCTAGCCCCACATCGGGCTCTCTGCTCAGTGGGGAGCCTGGTTCTCCCTCTGCCTGCCACTCTGCCTGCTTGTGTGCTTTCTCTCTGTCTCTCTCTCTCTGTCAAATAAACAAAATCCTTAAAAAAATTTAAAAAAAGTTTAAAAAATAAAAGTATCCTTATAAACTAAGCTTGGCTAAAAAAAAATCATTCACAACAAAATAATCATGTAGTATAATCCTTAATGATCATAACAAGTTCTTATCTCTCAGAGAAATGGAATCAACAATAAAAATTTGGATTTTCTGGGGCCCCTGGGTGGCTGAGTTAGTTAAGCGTTGGACTCTTGATTTTGGCTTAGGTCATAATCTCAGAGTCCTGGGATCCAGCCCTGAGTCGGGCTCTGTGCTGAGCATGGAACCTGCTTAAGATTCTCTCTCTCCCTCTCTCTCTGTCCCTCCCCCCTCCCTGCTTGTGTTCCTCTCTCTCCTAAAAAACAAAAATTGGACATCTGAAAGTTTCTCAAAAACAAATTCTGCAAGTTAATAATAGTAAAGACCATACCTGAGCCTTACTGTTTAAAATGTCACCAAAGGTCAAGTTCTTGAACAGGAGAATACAATGGTGTTTTTAATAAGATAATTTGTAAGTCCACATTATGTCAGTCAATCCAATTTGTTATAATGTATCAACTCACACACTGTGTTTTTAAGTGAATATAGGAAGGACAGACTATTGCAAATTTTAAATAGGAAGCAGTAATGATTTATATAATGGCTATTTTCTTCAATGCATTAAGACTCAAATTTGTGGTTTAAATACTATTTTTTAAATTGTATCAGAGATCTGTGAAATGTTCACATGTTTCATGCTACTAAAATCTGTATCTTTGAGGGTAAAAAGGTAATTTTACTTTTCTGTTTAAATAGAAGACTTTGTCAAATGTAGACAAATACTACATATCAGATGAAAATAATTGCCTTCCACAAAATACAGTGCATTATTTCATTGTATCCTCTTCCGTTTTTTGTTTAAGTTAAAAAAAAAATACTGCAAAGAAATTAGTCGCCTATGTAATGAAATTAAGCCTGTACGGCACTACATACTTTACTCTTATTTCACTTCCTTTTAGTAAGAAAGTTATTTGACAAGGCTTCCAAAGCGTTTTCATAAATATCACAGTAGTAAGGTGTGTGCAGCCACATACACTGTACCCAAAGAATTAAATAAAATAAAATGAAATTGTAACACTAATTTCAGTAAACCTACCATGAGATATTGCCGTGCAAGACAGACAGACTCAATGGTGCCCTGGAGGTAGACGGTCGATTTCTTTTGTGGATTACTAGGGTCAGGAAAGTGGATCTGAGCACCTGTTCTTTGCATGATATGTTTGATGTTGCTTCCATTTCGACCCATCATAAAGAGATGATGTTGAGCTGCAATATCTAGTTGTGTGCTCACAGGAATAGCTGATGCTAAGCTCCCAGCAAGATGTTCCAACAGCATGGCAGTTCCTTCCTACAAGAAAAGGGGAAGAAACATATAATCCTATAGAATAACTGTCTACATACGAGGAAAGATTCTAGTACATTTCTAATACCTATGGAGAAACTCAACACATTCTATAAACCAAAATGCAATACAAGGGAAAATTCTAGAAAATGAATTAGTTTAAAATCCTTTAAAAATAAAATTTGCATGGGGCACCTGGGTGGCTCAGATGGGTAAGTGTCTGCCTTTGGCTCAGGTCTTGATCCCAGGATCCTGGGACTGAGCCCTGCATCAGGCTTCCTGCTCAGCAGGGAGTCTGTTTCTCCCTCTCCCTCTGCCTCTGCCCTTCCCCCTCACCACTTGTGCTCACTCTCTCTCTCACTCTTTCTCTCAAATGAATAAAATCTAAAAAAAAAACCCCATAAAATAAAATTTGCATAATTTGTACACTTACGAAGTTCACTTACCTTCACAGCACTGGTGTTATTCTGAGACCCTCGTACTATCACAGTAGCACCATACATTCGAGAACGTTGCTTAAATGACACTGAAATGTTGTACGTTTGTGATATGTGCTGAATTGAGGGGGAGTTAGGATCAGGAACTGGTTGAAGAATCCCAGCAATTGGTAGCTCAAACATCAGCACCAAAGGAAGCAGCTCCTAAATGAAAGCATGAGAGAGAGCCCAAAGCAGACAGCTGAATCACTACACATTTAGAGATGTGCATAACTAATTCCTTCTTTTCTGAGGATGGAATTCTAAAATGTAAATTGTTTTTATTACAGACATAAGTTTGGGTAGACTTTGTAAAGTTTCTCAAATGAAAGGAGTCTGTTGTGAAACCTGAGAGTTTGTAACTTAAATTGCCTGTGGAATTCTTCCTTGGGCCTCTTTTTCATCACTTTAAAATCATCAGAGAAACTAAGTCAGGTATAGTCTGGAATATATCTAAGAAATATCTTCAACCCATTAAAACAACTTTTGTCACTATTTCCAAACTATTGAACATATGATTTGGTTATAAACTGATACATTAAGATATTTTTATTGCCTTGTGATACAACCATTGCTGACACTGATTTATAGTATTAAAGTAATAAAAAGTTACCCGAATTCTAACTCGGGCAGATTCTACTCCCGCTGGTTGTCCTGCTATAGATACCTGCAAAAATAAGAAAATACAGAGTTAGATTTTACTCGAGCCCACATCTGCTTTCCCAGTCCATCTACACCCTTGCCACACAAAATGTCATCCAGGAAAAAAGAGCATTGCCCTTTTCTGGGAGCTTGTTAAAAATGAAGGATCTCAGGCACCAACCCAGTCCTACTTAATCATAATCTGCATTTTAAAGAGCTCCTTAGCTGATGTTATCTGGTTTACACCAACCCTGGATTTTCCTAAAACTTCACAGTCGCCATAATGCCATCCTGTCCACTTTACCATTTCTCTTGTTCACTGTATTTTTTACCTTTTGTTTAAACTCTGCATACTGTATATCAGGTCTGTACTGTATATCACTATATAATGTTATTGCTGCCATAAGTACTCAAAATATTGAACTACTTCATACTAGGTGGTAAAAAAAAAAAAAGTATTGCTCCAACACCACCTCCAGCTTTCTCCCCGAATCCCCTGAACTCTCCCATGATCCGTCAACTAAGGGTAAAGGTGTGGGGCTCCAGGGCACTGTTCCTGATAGACCATGCCCCATGCCATACCAATTGTCAAATATTTTGAATACTGTCATTGCTTTCTATCTTTCTTAGGTATATGTCACTGTCACCATTAGTCCCCACAGAGAAAAGACGGTTATCTCATTCATCTTTGTGGCTGACAGTTTCCAGTCCTTTAATTAGATTAGAGAGGAAACTTCCAAATAACACAAATACTACTATCTGATCTTCACGTTCTGAAAGTGTATGGACAGGTGAATTTCATTTGTTTTCAAACACAAAAACTAGAAAAAAAATGTGTATAAATTAAAGGGATATGTAATTCAGTCAATGTGAGGAAGACGGGCACTCAGGTACTGCCTCCGAGAAGGTGAGAACCTGGAGAACCATGTGTGCGATGCGACAGACAGAATCCCCACGGTGCTTGCAGGAGGCCAAGTCCCAGGTCCTTTCCTCACAGTATGCTCTCTCGGCCTTGTCTCAGAGACTTCCCTTTATGTTGCCAGCACATTTACACGGCTCCCTCTCTTCTACAGCCATTTAGGGATTAAAAGTTTATGGCCTACCTACACGCCATCTCTTTAAAAAAAGTAGAGCATCTTCAGTCTCCTTGGAAAGGGGACAAATATTTTTTTTTTAATTTTTTGAGTATAGTTGACAAATAATATTAGTTTCAGGTGTACAACATTAGTGATTTGACAAGTTTATAAGTTAGGCTATGTTCCCCATATGCTATTACAATACCACTGGCCATATTCTCTATGCTGTGCCTTTTATTCCCATGACTTATTCATCCCATAGCTGGAGCCTGTACCTCTTACTCCCCTTCACCCATGCTGCCCATCTCCCCACTACCCTCTCCTCTGGGAACCATCAGGTCTCTGCATTTACAGGTCTGCTTCTGCTTTTTATTTATTCATTTTTTTTAAGATTCCACATACTAGAAAGAGCAGTTATGATCTTTATGTCTATGGTTATTTTTTTGCTTTCATCTCCCCAAAAAAGATATGCATATGGAAAATTAAAGCTTTAATTTGTTCCATAACAGTTCACGCAAAAAGACAAAGCACCTGGTTGCTTTTTTCTGCTTGGTTATTCCTGTTGGAATCTGGAAAGTGGATGTGGCATCCTGTTTCTTCCATCACTTTTTTAATATTGTTGCCACCTTTCCCGATTACATGGGAATGTTCTGTATGTGAAACATCCATCTTCAAGGTGACTCGATTGCTCTATATGGAAATAATGTATTAATTCTTGATGCATGAAAAAGTAAGGAACTCCTTAAAACACTTTTTCTCCAAAGCAACAGTACCAACAAAAAGTGACCTGATGGGAAATCCTATAGATTTCTTGGTAATATCTTAATCTATAAATGTATATTTTTTCTCTTTGGCAATAAAAAAGAAATTCTCACTTTAAGACAAATTTGTCAAAAGAAATAGAAAGATACACTCTTTACCAAGATAACTTTTTGGAAAATAGCATTTAAATAAAGTCAGACATAATTAGAAATAAATTACTCAGTTTTTTCTTTAACATACATTATTCATGAAACATTTAATTCAAATAACTAAAAAGAGATGAAAATAATTATAAGACCGAATACATGTAGGTTAGTAGGAGTATTGAACTGTGACAGAAACAATAAAAATAAAACTCAAAACTGAATAAGAAAGTATTTGTAAATGCTGTTTTTACAACTTGTCTATTACTGTAGGTCAAACTTTATAGAGCAGACCTGTTATTCTCAGTGATAGGAAGAATGAGGAAAGGCCAACAAAACACAGAGAGCTCCAGCAGTAACATGGCTTACTTAAATCAATACAAAGTGTAAGATTAGTTATAACAAAGTGAAACATAATATTCTAAGACATAATGAATAATTGTGATCATATTAGAATCTGTGTACTTAATTTTGGGAAATTCAGCATTATAAAATTAGAAAGACATGAAATCTTTTCTCATTTGTAAGACTGATATAAAAATTCTTCAGTCCTCAGAAACTAAAATTAAAAAGTCAAAATACAACAAGATGTTAAAAACATCAATGGTTTTTAATAGTCTTAATGCTTAACTTTTAAACTTACATCCACTAAACACTTTGATTTTTAAATTTAGTTCTTCTTTTAGTTTAACATATGAAGTACAGGAAAAAGATATTCTTTTTGGGAAAAGATTCTAGAATATTTAATAACTGTAAGGCAAATAAGTCTTAAAAAAGAACAAGAAAAGAAAAAAAAATAAAAAGGAAGAGATCAGAAACCATTTCAATGAAATACCAAGTGGCAAAACATAGTGGTTAAGAACCAGACAGCCTGGATTTAAATCCTACCTCTTTGTTTATTAGCTATCAGATTCTGGGCAAATTCCCTAATATCTCTGTGCAGAGTTGGTTATGAACATTAAACAAATTAATATTTGTAAGATGCTTATTAGCAAAGTGCCTGCCATATAGTATGTGATTTAGAAGAGTTTACTAGAATAAATTCTCAGAAATTAGTATACAGCTTTACACATTTAAATTTCTCTATTATCTCTCTAACTGATACATGCAGAGAGAGAAAGAACTTACAAGACAAAGTTGTCAAGTTTCACGCCATCACATACAACTATATAGAAGATCATTCTGGCATCATATAGGCAAATATGATAATTCTTCCAAACTTCATCACTTGCCCTATACTAATCAGCATCGATGTTTATTTCTGAAGATGGCATATACATACAAACACATATATATGTCCTTACATGTACAGACTCACACACGTGTGTGAGTGTGTGTGTGTGTGTGTGCATGTGAGTACGTATATATAATATTACTCATTTACTCAGCTTGAGAACTTATTCAAATTTTAAACAGAACTTTAAATCCATTGTAGAATCACACATGCTTATTTTAAAACCCACCATTACTTTCTCCTGGTTTTTCTTCTCCAAATGGTTCTTTTCATAACAGCATGAAGTAGCCCTTGCAGAGACAAGGTTCTGACATCTGAGTGTCCTTAACATTCACTTACTTTTGTGTCTAAGACAGACATGATCATTTCCTTGGCCTCCTTAACATCTTCTTTCTTTCCAGAAACCTTAATATGGGGATCTATAAGAAATCAAAAACAAAAGGGCTCATATGAAACCCCCAAACTCTCTGTTTTAAAATTGATGTTACAATATAAGAAAAGAGATTCCATAAGAAATTCAATATTCAATTCATTCCAGGTATGTTAACATTGTAATTAAAACAGGAATATGGAAAATCCCCAAGTTGTACATTTTTCTATGTGGCCTTTTTTCCTTCAAAAGCTGGCTAAACCATTGAACTGCAAAATAAGTTTATCATATAATTATTTTTTAAACAAGTGAAGAATCTATAAATTCAATTTATTACTTACTGTATTATTACTACATTCCAAGCCCTGATCTAAGGCTTTAAATGTATTAACTCATTTAATGTACCCCACAGCTTTGCAAGGTTGTTTTCCTAAGGAAATTAAAGCACAGAGCAGTTTAGTAACTTGCCCTAGAAAACCACTAAGAGGCTCATTCATTATAATCCAATGTCTTCCAACTCTGGATCCACACTTTTACACCATGTGATAACCTAAATCAGAAGTTTTCTTTACACATCAAGATTAACAGAATAAAACATCATCATTCAGGAATATTAATATTTATTCAGAATTAGTGTTAAATGACTAATATATGCATTACTACCTATATTATTGATTACTGCCACAGAATGTTATAAAGGAAAACATTCATTCATTCATTCACTCATTCATTCATTCATTCATTCGTCAAGTATTTTCTCAACCTCTACTATGTACCTATTCTAGGGGCTGGAGGAGATATCAGTAAAGAAAAAGACCCTTGTCCACATGCAGCTTACAGTCTTGTACAGGGAGACAAAAATGAATCAAATAAATTATCTAATGTATTAGAATATAATTTATGAGAAGGAGAAAAAGACAAAAGATGAAGAGTACCAGCTGTGGGAAGGGGTTCAGGGCATTAGGCCTCATTGAGAAGGTGAGTTCTGACTAAAAGCTTGAAGGAGGTGAGGCAGTTCACTAAGCTGGAATCTTCACAAGGAGGGAAACATCACAGCCGAAGCTCCGGGTGAGGATGTGTCTCTTCAGTTCTCTCTTTTGTGAGGTTTCCAAGTCTCCCTTGCAACAGGGTTCTCTGTTACCCATGGGTCAGCTTGACAGAGACCAAGACCATTTGGGACAAGCCAGAAGTTCTACACCATTAGACTAAACTGATAAAGTTAATAGCAGAGAGAGCATCATCATCACCATCACCAGTGATGTCAACCTTACTGACTGCCTACAGCACACCACCTTCTCTGCTGAGTCCTTCCTACATGGAACTACACTTCAGATCAGCAACAGGGGTCAAGAAATGTTTGCTGAGCATTTTCTACAACTAACAAGCAGTTCCAACTGAGTCCTTCTACACCATCAATTCTCTAGGATAAGAAAAAAGAATTACCTGGTGGGAATTTTATCAAATTCCACATACTTCCCTGATATCATGACTTACCTATCCCCATTCAAATGTCCATTTGAAAATCAATGCCATGATAAGCATGTCATATTCATAAGGTAAAAATGAGCAACTGGATAGAGAGTGGAAGGAAGGGAGGAAAGAGGGATGGAGGGAGGGATGAAGGAGGAGGGAGGAAACCCTGACCTAAAGCTACAGGTTCTTAAGACCAGGACAGAGCAATCATAGTCAACAACAGTGCACCACCAAGCTTCAGAGCTCAGGAATGCCTCTGGCCTCCTGGGGAGAGAGCCCAGCAGCTGTGCTGAATTTGAGTCAATGCTGTCACCTCCAGCCACCAGCCTCCCCTCCCCCACCTCCTATTCCCAGACTGTCTCCTGGGAGCTGCCCTAGCCCTTGGACTCTTCTCCTTACCCTGTTCTTTAAGCCTTCCTCTGATGCTTGCCATGTCACAGGGACACTATGAAGATGAAAGATCTTAAGATTGGTTTAAACCTTCTAAAATGGTTAAGTGTCAGGTATTATAAGGTGACAGGTCTAAAAGTAGGGCAAAACAGATGTCAAACAACCTGAAGTCAGTATGGCATTACGTTCACATTGCTTACTCCTTAGTGTATCTTAACAGGAACCACTTTTTCTCTGTAAGACAGAGAACTCAACCACCAACTTTAACATACTTATGTTAACAAAGCATTTTCTTCAATAATTCTTATTAAATCCATTATAAATCCTCTAGGAATTATTCACATTACGAGCTATCTACATTCAAAATTTTCATCCAAGCTATCTTTGGCTTTGGTTTTAATTACTGTCGGCTGACTCTGACATTAATCTCCACTGAAAATGCTTACTACTGGGGGATTAGAACCTGGCACTTCTCAAAACACACCTGATCTCGTTCAATTGTAGCACTTGCTAAAATGTACGTTCCCGGGTCTCCAGGATCCAGTAACTGGCATTTTGTTTGTTTCCCAAGTTATTTTTCAATCATGTAGGATAGAACAGATGAAACCATGTAAAAAATATAACCGTAATGTCTTATGTGTCAGCCAAGTATATATAACATAAAATGGTTCTACAGAGGAAAAATGTATTTTCTTACAAAATAAATTAATAGTTAAGTATTGAGCAGTATGCTAATCTGAAAACCTATTACTTGTACAGGTTGGATAATCACATTAAAATTCCTATGCACCTGTAGAGGGACAGGAAACCTCACATCCAATTTATGAGAGAATTTGATTTTCCACCATCTCTGTGTCAACAGAACAATAAAATAAAAAACAAAAGCCTCAACGGAAAATACATTTTGTTTCAAAGTGAAAGAGCACCATCTAGTGACCTAAAATTATAAATTTTCAATGGACATAGAGACACACAACACACAGTCACCAACATGTAATATCAAAAAAGTCTCCAGGACCCAAATCGGCACTTGTTTGGAAAATGGTTCTTTAAATAATCAAGTCTCATAAACAATCGTGAGAAAAACTATCATGACAATATTCTGGTTTAGATTGCTAAAGTGGCCAATAATAGTGTCTTCCTCATTCCCTCCTTTGCCCTTGCTTAAACGGTATCTATGGGATGCTAGCTCTTATTCCAGGCTGGACTTAACTGTGCTTATTTCAAATCCTGAAATTCAGTTCTCTGTATTCAATGAATGTTCTATTTCACAGTTTAAATGTATCCTTGCAAGGGGCTGAGGTTTTACTCAGACCCACTCTGGAAATACTTGATGAAGAAAAGTCATAGGATTAGCTCTATTAATAAACTTAAAAAAATAGGCCAGCTATGAAGATTGTTGGAAGATGGCAGAGTAATAGGGAAGGTCTAATCTCCCCTGCCTCAAAATAATTGTTTGAGGGACAACTCCAATTTGGGCATGAAAGTTTTGAGATATTTGCTCTAAAAATAATATCCATTGCTTTATAATCAATCCTCAAGCTCTCTAAATACAATGATTGTCTTAATTGGTTTTATAACTTCATGGTGCCAGACAAGTAGTAGATACTCATTAAACAGTAGGTGAATGGACTGAAGGAGCCCCTATTTTTGGAAATGGCTACCCAGAGGGAAGAGAGAGCAATTCATGGGAAGAGCCCAAACTTCGTATCTAAGATGATCATAGGTCCTGCACTTCCCAGGACCGTTTTGACTTCAAATATTTTTATCTCAGTACCTCTATAAAAATACAGAGAACTCTCTCAGATGTCCATCCAGAATTTTGGATTTTAGATTCCTGCCCCATCAATCTGTTCACACCTCTGTGGTGTAATCCTATGGCAGAGAGGAAGAAGACCAGATGGTGATCCAACCTTCAATAAGTTATATGAACCTGTATGGACATGGATAAGAAGTGGGTATTTTATATTTGTATATTGCAAAAGAGCTAAACCTTTGAGCAAAAAAGGTTTTTTATGACTTCCATATGGAAATTCATAAGGAGTTGATAAGGCAACAATTGTTTTTACAAGAATACATGCTAAAGACCATATTTTCAGTAAAGATATATATATTTAAAAGAGTTGGGATGTTTACATGAACTTAAGTGAAGTTTAGTTATGATTTTAAAAGATTATCTCTTGGTACTCTGGTTGTACTCTCTGGTTTCCCATCCTTGGAAACATTACCATTCCTGGAAACATTAGTAAAAATTTTTATTGCATTTTCCTTCTCTCCTCAAGCTTAAATCTCCTTTCCATTTCATTCCTATTCCAGAGCAAAATCTATAGGAAAGATTTATGTCGGCCCTTTCATTGTATTTATTATGCTACAGAAAGTAATGGATTACTGACATATGATGAATTCAAGCCATCACTGTTTCACCAATGATCTGTTGATAGCTACTTTCCTGTCTCCGTGACTGAGTGTTGTTGCAAAAAGATTCAACACTGAACAATCAAAACAATGCTTTCATTCTCAGCAGGTTCTCTTGGAGAGAGAAAACAACAGAAAATCCCTTGTTTAACTAACCTAACTCCTCCCACCCACAACACCCAAAATAAAAGACACAACATTAGCGCTGCACTTCTGTTTACGGGGGAAAAGTTCCATATCATGGCCTGAAATCAGGAAGACTTTGGTACATTTTATGAGTAATATATAAAATGGCCAAACTGGCCTCATATCCACAAGAAAAGAGCAGTGGACAGAATTCACTTTCTTTTGGCTTGGAGCTCTCTTCACTTTTATTTCAAGTTCTTCCTAAAAAGTCTTAGCCTTTAGAACTGTCTAGGAAGAAGGACATTGACCGGGGCTGGGTCCATCAACACTGTGCGAAGTGGTCAGGGTTGATAGGCATAGAGGCATCCCCAACTTCCTCTGAAATTCCCTACAACCACTGGGAATATATTCACAGCTAGCAAGTAGTTAGTTCCAAAGTAGTAATGGGCATTTTTTTTTTTATAAGGAAGACTGTGCTGTAGGGTAAGAATTTTATCAAACACAAAATATAAACCAAGACTCAGAAAAAGTCCTGGACATCTCACGGGCTCTCCATCTATGGAGATGGGCTCAGCCATCTCATGGGCTGACTAGGATCATATAAGGAAATGCTATGAAAAGCCAGCAGATATCACGCAGAATGCATTAAAAGTTTGAGTGACTGACTCCACATAGATTCCTTTCACATTGTGGGGAAAATATATAGATTCCACAATGATGATGATAAGTTCTGAATCATAAGTAAGTCATAAACAAGATCTGTTACCTTGGAAAAGTCACTGAATCTCTGGAGCAGTGTTTCTTCAATGAGGGAGTTTGGTCAGAACATCATTATACTTTCAAATAAATCTAAATGCCTTTGTTGTGAAACAGTAAATAAAACTAACTTCATAATTAACTTTATTTTCCAAATTCTTGGTTATTTCATGGTAAGTAGCTCACCTAAGACATCACAGTCTAAATGTTTCCAAGAGCCTCAAACTGTAGGCAGTAAACACAAAGGTGTGAAATAGTGATCTGTCATGATCCATGACTGGCTTCAGAGACCACAGCTTGGCTTTCCTCTTGTTTTGCACACTCTAGGAATGTGCAATTCTGCATCACTCTAGATGAAATTTGGTATTCATCCTACTGGCATTTCCTGAATAATGTGCTTGTAGGCACCAAACAAATGCAGTGAAAACTGCATATGAAGATGGGCGTCTCCTTCAAACCCTATCTGAGCCATGTTGTGATTCAAAATTAGATACCACCCAATCCATGTGCTATTTTGATCACTGTTCCTTTAAATTGGCAAGTTGCTGCTGATCAACAAAAGTGAATTTGACTCATGGTCATGGAGTCATGGCCCCTATTTTTCTGTGAAACAAAAGTTTCCTTCTGACCTCTTAAATAGACTTTCCTTTTTAAACAAAAGTGTTATATATAAGTCAAGTAACATACCAATATCACATTTTTAAGTGAACATATATACTTTAGCAAGAGATAGAGAAAACCTGAACTGACTCATTCACTCTTACTGGAAATTACTTTAAAGAAACGAATCAGAATGACAGTAAGTCAATGCACTTTAAGCTGATTTTATAGCCAGTAATACAGACTCTCGGATTCTTTCAAGGAATGCTCTTTGATGACAAGAATTCTAATAAACTGAGTTAGAATAAGAAGGTGAAGAGTGTATTTAAAAAGTAGGTAGAACCCAAGCTATAAATATTTAAGATAAAATGGTGAGCAGCTATAACACATCAGATATTACAATTGGATCAAGGAAAAACCACATCCACCTGTTGCAGGCATTCCCTAAACCAATTACGTTGCTTTAGAATAAGGTATAAAATAATCTTTTCTTATCTTATTTTAAAACAGAAAAAATCTGCTTCCTAGTTAATTAGAAGAGAGGAGAATGAGATAAGAGAGAAATGCAAAAGCAAATGTGTTTCAAAATAAAAAACCTAGTTTTCGTAAGAAAAAGATGCTTCCATTGGTACGCATAATCAGTTTAAACACCACGATGCCCCAGGATAACTTTCTATCAAAACTCCATTTGGCAGAGTGAAACTTAATACTCAACAGAGGAAGTGTGTTCTCGACAGGATAGTGGCATAAGTGACACGAGCAAATCAAAAGATAGAAAGTCTGACAAGTTCTTCAAGATGTTTCTCAGTTCAACTATTTGACAGTGATTGGAGATGAGGTGTCCTCATCACTATGGTAATGAGCACTTTTAGGCAGGTTTTGCTAAATGAAAGGGTGCATTCACATCCCAAGATGGAGCCTACGGGACCCTTTATCAACTAGGTAGAAAAGAGCTATTACCCTTTGAAAATTCACAGCTAGCTAGAAGATACACAAGACCTTTTACTGATAGAATGCCAACATCTACCAATATAAGCGGCAAAATAAAAGCATTCAAAATATAGTTGACAATATGCTCTTCTAATTGTTCTGTGTTGTCTCAACTTTAGGAGGAAATAAGGCATGAGAGAGGGAAGGGGTAAATTGGGGACATGCCTCTTCTCTGTTAAGAGCCCTACGTACCATATCAAAGCTGTTTATGTAGTTAGAAAGAAGTCCTATGGACTCAGCAAAAACCTAGAAATAATTTCAGAGAAGAACAATGAAATGCAAACAAAGTATAAAGCAAAATCAAGGCATAACAGGTGAAATAATCAAGAACAGATGGATTTAAGAAGGATGAGGATTAGAAAAGAGTAAACGACCTTCTTACAAACCACCTTATCTTACACAGTGTAAACTAAACTATAAGCATAACTGCAGAGTTGCTGTTCAGGCAGAAAGAGAGCGAGAAACATCCAAAGCACAAGAGAAAGCTAGCTCTGGAATATGGAGGGTGGAAAAAGAAAGCTAAAAACACAAAGCCTAACTCAATTAGTTTCTGAAGCCTTTTGGTATCCGAGCTTTATATTCCAGAGATAAGGAAAAGAATTCTGGCAAGGGGGAGGAAAGGAAGTTTAAGTGCCAGGAGGAAATCTGGAATCGTCTGAATGATTTGTATGTAACAATTCTACAGAAAGCATCGGCAGTGCTAGGTTGGTGCAAGGAGGATGGGCTACATATGAGCTAGAGATGGACAACTCTTGTTGCAGTGGGAACAAAGCCCAAGACACCAGGCATGACGAAAACAATAATGCAAGGACCCCGGATGAGGAAGGAGAACCCAAACTGAACCGAACAGGAGTCCCAGTGCCAATACTCAGTGGTCTGTCTGATGAAGGAGGGAGCACTGCACTGGGGATGGAGGCATGTGCCAAGATAAAGCCTCCCCTGGAGCTGTACTGAGATAACAGCAAGTTATGCAAGAGTTTCGAGGAGCCAGAAGTGACTAATCGACATTCTCTCTCCAAGGAATACTGATGTTCACAGTGTACATGCAAGGTCCCAGTGGTATTGCCTGTGGTCTAAACCCAAAGAGCTGTTATCTATGGCCAGGGCAGACTGTTCCTTTTTACAACAGCTGGGATTATTTGTGAAAAATCCTAACACTAAACTGCTGGCTGCCATTCCCAAAAGGCAACCATGCATTTAAGGGTTCACACACTTTAGACAAGGAAAGTACCGTAAATGAAGACTTGACGACATCATACCACATACAAAATCTGTTTATGTCCAGCTTACTAAGAGAATAAATTTAAAAACCAGAAATTCTGTCTTCTGAAGATATTTGGAGCACAACTGAGGATGTATGTAAGAAACAGCAAAACTCTTAGGAATTCAGTTCTAACAGTAACTTGCCAGCCTGAGACTGGCATAAAAATTCTCCACCTTTCTCATCTTTGTTGTAAGATCTAGTGAGAAAGTTTCACAGATTGCACTGAAAAGCAGTTAAATAAGGGTTCATGTGACTCTGGGTATTAAAAACTGTTTCAAGCTTGTTCATGATATCAGGAAAGTTAGAAATTTTCATGAAAACTGAAAGTACCTAATGTTAAGTAAATGAGCCTTCAATTATTGGGAAAATGTCTATCTGCCAATCCCTTCTTCCTACTCCTGCTTTCTACAGACTAGTTGAAAAGCCGTTAATAGTTTTTTATGCATCACACACAGTGAAGACGATTGTCATGTCCCTGTCTTTCACTGTAACATTATTCTGTATATTATTTGTTTCTTTCATACTTTTTTAAGAACTCTTTTGAGTAAGCTGAAACCAAGGGTCTTAATCCCTCAGTCCTAAGAGATTTGTATCTTTTGGTGCACAAAATTATAAATTAAATCATCAAATAACTTCAAAGTGGCCCTTTATTTTTCTTAATAAAAATGTTTAAAGTTACCTTGAGGTCTAATAGTTTCTTTTTTTTTTTCTTAAGATTTTATTTATTTATTTCACAGAGGGAGAGAGATCACAAGGAGGCAGAGAGGCAGGCAGAGGGGGGGGGGAAGCAGGCTCCCTGCTGAGCAGGGAGCCTGATGCGGGCCTCGATCCCAGGACCCTGAGATCATGACCTGAGCCGAAAGCAGAGGCTTTAACCCACTGAGCCACCCAGGCGCCCGGTCTAATAGTTTCTAAATCAGGATTTACCAAACGTTTATCTAAAGGTAATACTCCTTTGCCCCAGCCTCTATCAACCACCATTCTTCTTTCTCCCTTTAAGATTCTAAGTACTAATCTAAGTGGAATCATACAGTATTTGTGAAACTTATCTTATTAAATAAATTTTTTTCTCCACAAAGAACTCCTATAAATTAAAAACAAAAAGCAAACATACACTAATTGTCCCATAGGAAAATAAGTAAAAGGCATGGATAAATGATTCAATAGAAAAATGCTCAAGAAATATATAAACTTGAATAAAGTTCAACCTTACTAAATAATTTTTTATTTACAAAACTGGGGGGAAAGTTAAATTAAAAGGCTAACAAGGATATAGTTAGGCAAACTAACATACTTTGGATGGAAATAAAAAAATGGTGCAAAATGCCTGGAGAGTAATGAAGTACTGGAAATATTCATAAAGAATCACAGTACTGGGGCGCCTGTGTGGCTCAGTTGTTAACTGTCTGCCTTTGGCTTGGGTCGTGATCCTGGGGTCCTGGATCGAGCCCCGTGTCGGACTCCCTGCTCGGCAAGAAGCCTGCTTCTACCTCTCCCACACCCCCTGCTTGTGTTCCCTCTCTCATTGTGTGTCTCTGTGTCAAATAAATAAATGAAATTTAAAAAAAAAAGAATCACAGTATCACCATTTTATTTTAAGGATACATGTATATTGAGCAGAATAAAAAGCAAAACAACCACTAGTGACTATTTTTAAGTAATAAGGTCTCAGGTAATTTTTATTTTATTTTATGCTCAAGCTCTTCTGTATTTCCTACTATGAAAAAGTACACTTTTATAATGTGGAAAAAATACTCATGCCTTAAAAGAAGATCATCTGTATCAATAAAGTCCTGAGATCAAGTCACATTCTTGTACTTTAAATCTTGTCAAAACTCCTTGTTTTCCAAGCACAATGTTTTAAGAATTCCCTTAAAAATTTAGACCTTTAAAAATGTTGATAATGACAAATGTTTTCCCAATTTGAAAAGTTCCTTCTTTCTCATCTACAGTTCTGTGATAGGCTTTTTGCCATGCAGTTTCTGAACTTTACCTCTCTTTATTTGTTGGGCCATTACCCTTAAAATTTTATCAATGTACTTTGGCTCTGAACACAGACTTCCCTAGTGAAAATGGAGCAGGAATATATGACAGGGTTAACAGCAGTTGAAAGACATGGTTGGAACAGAGTCCAAATAGTTGGTGAAGACCATATGTTTATGGCCACCACTAACTATACATGGAATTCTTTTAAGCATTTACGACTACATCTCTTTCTTTCTTCGGCAACTATTTCCGGAATAAATGGAAACAAGAACAATCCTGGTAATGGGAGTTCAGTGCTCTTTCTTGAAAGAATTCTCCAATGTCCCCACAAGCAAGGACATTTAGAAAAGCATTATTTATATATCATTCTCAGGATGTGATTAAACCACCCATTAATATAAGTAAATAATAACCTCAAAGGTAGTGCCCTCCTAACAGTTTCACCAGGATTTCTTAGACTTCTCAGCAGGGGAGTCCAAGAGTTGAGAACGTACGTGGTGATGCTCCATTAGCCACGCCCCAGGGCCATTCTCCCTGGTTGGCTCTGCCCTGCTCTGGACCCAGGAAGCTGAACCAGCATCTCTGGCAGCAGCAGTGCAGCTCCGTGAGCTCAAGTCCATGGCACTGCCTCGCCACAGCCCCTTCCCATGGGGCTCCTGTGATCCTCTGTCCTCTCTTTGCCCCACAGCCCATGGGGGATCACGGCTCTGGTTCTTGCCAGTTTTTGTGCCTCATCGTCTGTTAATAACTACTTGCTTGTCCTTTTACTCTATCCTTCATTCGAGTTTATTTAAATCTTTTGGAGTAATTCTGCTTTCTGTCAGACTAAGACTGCTAACACATTTTCCACCAATTCCTTTTCTTCTCTTGATGAGAAAATGTACGGGGGGCTGGGGGTGGTAGAGAAGCTCACACTCAACATTTATGCTTGTCTTTCTTTGTAAGGCACTAACACTTACAAGGTAGCCTCCAGGCCTTATTATATAGGTTAAAAATAAAATTCCTGGGCGCCTGGGTGGCTCAGTGGGTTAAAGCCTCTGCCTTTGGCTCAGGTCATGATCTCAGGGTCCTGGGATCGAGGCCCATATCGGGCTCTCTGCTCGGCGGAGAGCCTGCTTCCTCCTCTCTCTCTCTGCCTGCCTCTCTGCCTACTTGTGATCTCTCTCGCTCTGTCAAAATAAATAAATTAAAAAATAATAAAATAATAAAATAAAATAAAATTCCTTAAGTCTCAGCAGACACTTTCTTGAAAATATTGATTTCTTCTTATTGTTCAACACAACTCAACTTCACAACTATAGTAGAAAACTGTGACACAGTTTTCACTCCCTTCCTCCCCTCCCCACCCCCTTTCATGTCTCTGTCCTTCTCCCTGACCCCAGAGGCTGTTATGTGAATGTATTTTTATCATACGGTCATGTTTATTCTGGTACATTACTGGAAGTATCTTGGCACCTTCAGATATTCCTTGATAAATGTGTTGTAATGTTTATAGGACCTTTGAGAAATATGTGTGGTTTCAGCAGCATTTAAAAACTTCTTTAATATTTTCTTGGCTTCCATACAAGTTTTTACCTCTAAAGGCATTTGTTTGCATGTTCCACCCCCCAAAAACAGTTTTAACTATATACATACATCTTTTTGTGCCAACTTCAAATCTCTGGAAGTGGGGTTTCTGAAAACCACTAAATCATTCTAAAGTCAGAGTGTCTTACTGAAGCAGGGGTATCTATGGATCATCTTTGTGGGGCTGGTGAACCTGTCTCTAATTGCATTCAAAGACTATGTACTATGCATTGGTAAATTTTTCTGAATGGATCTGCAGATTCTCAAAAAGGCTGAAATAGTCGAAAAGTCTTCATCTAAGCAGAAGGAATTTTATAAAGACATTAAGAGAGCATATTTTAAAATACTTTAAGGATTCAATTTTGGTTTGGCATTACTGCAAGCTGATACTTGTCTTCTATTCAGAAATGTTCAACAATTACGTTTTTAGGCATAATTTCAGCAGTTATATTTAAAACATGAAAGCTGACCAAAAAGATGACACCAAATTTGTGTTCATCATCACTTTCTTTCAGTTATTCTAAGAGACACAGGAGAAAGTAGTAAAGTAACAGAAAGAATGGGAGGTCTGTGAGAAAAGCCACAACTGAATCAAGTCAATTCATTAAAAAAAAATCCTACATATTGTATTTGAATAAAAATCCTAGAACCTTTATCATTCCACTACAGAAATAGATCTTTATTTAACAGATGATATAAAAATCTTATTTCAGAACATCCCCCACATATACCAAAGAACTTCAGAGCTGGAATGGAACAAAGTTCTAGTCTTCCTTCCCTTCCTTCGTCAAAGTTCATGGAGTGTTCACCAGAATGGACCAGGCACATCCCACAAAGTCCAGTCATTGTGGTGAGGACACCTCAGTCAGGGCCATGTAGGTGACCACAGATTTTAAAACCTCCCTACTCCCAGCATGCCTTCCTCCAAATGTCATCCAGACTTGTTGCATTTTTAGTGATACAAAGTGTGCCATTTCACAAAAAGCAAAAGTTAGCTGTTAACAATAATTTCCAAACACCATCTTTCTCATCCTTCCAAGATATCCCAACCTTATACAATTAAAAGTTTGAATTGTTTGTTGTGGTTCTCAAAGCCCTCATGATCAGGATTGTACCCAGCTGTTCAGCTTTCCCTTCACTTCATTCCCTTCAGATAACCTGCACTACAACCAAAAATAAACACTCCTCCATATTCTCACTTTTGGCTCATCTGTCCAATCCTCACCGCCTTCAGGTCAACCAAAATGTTCCATTTCACCAGGTCCCTCCAGAGCAATGTAGATCTCTGTGGGCTTCTTTTATCACTGCCCAGTCCTCAGACAGAAGTCAAGTATGAGGTCAGTCCTCAGTCCCTTATCACATGCTACCCTACTGTCCACAGATCTTCTTCATCTCGTGGAAGCCACCATGTCCAGCTTTTATATCTTTCACAGAACATACTATTTACTGTATCTTCAAATTAGATAAGCATCTGGATTCCCCCAGAGTAACCGATACTTGCTTCCTGGTCTTTTTATGCATTTATTGCCTCCTCTTCTGTACTCAAGAGCCCATTCCCCCAACACACCCGTACAGCCCCCTTCTGACTCTGGCACAGCCATCTGCTAGGTTCCTGATCATTTTGTCTTTGGGCAGTCACCCCTACTTTCCTCAGTTCCTCCTTCTATGAACTAATTTTAAGTGAAGCAACTTTAATTTTCTGAATCTTCAATCTCTGGCACAGGTTATAGAGTAAAGTAGGTGTCCATAGATAGTTGTGTATCTGTCACACAGATAGTTGTGAGAATTAATAGCAAGTGGGATAACATAATGGGCTTAGCACAGTGTCCTTATCATAGTCAGAATTCCATAAATGTTAGCTGTTATTAATGAATGGTCACCATTCTAGCTCTTCTCTAGACATATTCTTATTTGCTCTTACCTCTTTTAGAGATGTGCTCTGACTTAGCAGAGTCCAGCCAGTCTACATAACCTCTAGATCCCCTGATAAAGCTGCCTTAGACAGCATCTGTGACAGCATCACAGACACTCACAGCTGGGGAGAGTGACTCTGAACAACCAACCCCCAGAGCCTTCTCACATCAACTGGTGTTTAGCCCTGCATTCCCCTCCCCAGACAGTCCCATCAAGGGCAAACAACGTCTCTTCTTTTTAACTATGGTTTTAGTATAAATTATATTTAAATGTCTCAGATTAGCATTATTCAGTTAGTGCCTGTGTTTTTTGTTTTGTTTGGTTTTTTTTGAGAAACTCCTGCCAGACTGTTAGTATCATCCTCACAGAGAGACACAGGATAAGTGAAAACATGATAAACTGCTATTCCTGTTTTTTAGAGAAATTTTTAAATGCAATTTGACATTTGATATGTTTGTTTTCCCTCACTTTTTAAGGAGTATTAGGAATGTTCGACATATCGGCATGGTAACTCCTTGATGAAGATAGGTTTTCTCTGTTGCTCGTGAGAAGAAAATATTTGAAAAGAGAAAAGCAAGAATAAAAATGGAATGTATTTACTTTTTCACTTTGCCATCACCTCAATGTTCCTCTCAAAAAAAAAAAGAAAGAGAGAAAGAAAGAAAAATACTAAATTAAGGCCACAATAAGAACCCTAAAATCTGAAAATCAAGACTAATTTAGCATAAATCTATAACATCTCTACAATATGTATTTTCCCAGCACAGCATATCAAGGATACATATTAAAAACTACAGTAAAGGCATTTTAAGCAAGATTTCTAAAAAAATTAAATTAGGTCCTATCTGCTAAATATTATAAGAGATTGCTCAGAAAATTTTAAGGAATTTTCACTTTGCAATTTTAATTTAAAACTTAAGAACTAATTTAGACAGCTTTGGATGAAAATATAACAAAGACATGTAAACTTGAAACACTCTGTAGTCTAGCTTTCAAACTTTTTTTTCAAAAATTCACACAATTCTGTATGCAAGTCCTCAGTCCCTGCTACTTAAATACCTCCTGTTTTACTGCCCACGTTTAGGAACTGAGGCCCCAAATACTGAATATTTTGGGAACTTCAGCTTCCTCGCTATTAAGATATAAACAGGATGTAGTTAGTGAAGTTCAGTGTATGATGGGAGAACCTCAAACTAAATTGCCACCAACATTCACAAAAGGTTTTCCAAAGAAAGGGAACGATTACTGAGTCCTCGAGTTCAGGACTGATCATGTGAACACAGTTGGGTCAATAGCAGCTGAGAGATTACTAGCTAAAATCAAAGAATATACATATGGGACATGTTACTTATATTCATAATGGTATAAAATCCTTCCCTAATGAAATACGGGTGTGAAAGGTGGGGATGCTTTCAAAATGACATGCTTTCATTGTTGAAAACATGTCTTACTCGTCCTTCAGTTGATAATTCTGAAATGATCCAAATTTTACTATGATTTACATCACTAAAGAAATGAAAATGTGAAAGGCAGTGAAAATGCTAAGGCAGTGAAACATTTTCTTGCCCTCCTGCCCACTTACTCTCCCCACTCCATTTTCAAGAGAACAATAAATCAAAACACTATGCACAGGGGGTCTTTCTTCTACTGCATTATTCCAGCAAGCTCCAGCCTTACCGCCAGGCAGTGCCCCCTGCCATTGCCCTCGACTCCCACCCCATGGCACTGTGTCCAAGACCAGGTTTGGCCTTAATCTGGTTCACAGAGGGATTTTTCTTGGAACATAACACAGCGTGAGCCACTTCTGCAACTACCAGACACTAAGTGGTAATATAATTGGAGAGGAGTACCACTATCCTGCCAGAAATGATTAAGATTTTCAAACCAGCAGGAGTCAGCATGGGGGGTGAGGCTGGAGGAGTGACTAAGAACTGAACTGAGTCAAATGGGAATACTTCTGTGCTGCATCCAACAGAATGCATATTCTAATGTTATCATAGACTGGAAAGACTTCATATGCTTTGTGGACTAACTTTATCGTATGCATGGAAAAGAGAGGGTATTTGGATTCACTGGCAGATTTCAACAGATCTACCCTTTCCTATAACACCGGCTTTTGTTATGAAATTTTAATAAGGCTTTTTTCTTAATAGGGTCAGTTCTTAATAGGGTGAGAGGAGAAATACAACTGGCATCAGCTTTTCTGACATGATTATTAGTAAGTACAAAAACATCAGAAAAGTATCCTTCTAGAGCAGGAGAAAAAGTATTTTCCCCTTCTGGGTTCTTATCTTAGAATCCAAAATTTTAGTTGGAGAAGAGTCAAAATGTTTCATCTGTACTCTGACCTCTCTGAATTGTTGCTTAGATAAGCTTTCACATTTTCGTTATTAATGGGATTCTTATGTCCTTGGTGGAGAACATGTTTTAGGATTCACATTGGCATTTATTATGTGCAACCTCATAACGTGAATGCCACTAATTCACAACATGAAAGTTTTGAGTTAGGCTGGGATTTACCTTCTCTTTGGAAATGAAAGTGCTTGATAAGTAAGTGAATGTAAGTGAATGTCTGGACAAATGAAGTGCGGTTCGAACACCATCAGGTCCTTTAGAAGCCGAATTTGTACATTTTAAGCCACACAGTACCTATAAAATCATAACTAATCATGAACTGGTCTCCGCAGGAATGTTAGGCCATAATTTAGTTATGTAATCCATGGAGGGAAAGAAAGCTTTTTCTAATAACAGTCTTTGCATCAGATTCAGTGACATAGGTATCACCTGGATTATTTGAGAGTAGTAATGATTGATTGAAATGTTTGTTCTCACATAATCTGTTGGTTTTTCTGAGTCAGACTGTCGAACTTGTCCAAGTTTAGTGCTCCATTTTCATTTCCTCAGCATTCCTGAATTTCAACCCACTGATTTTATGCTTTTATCTTCATCAGGCAAGGATTAGAGAAAATTAAAGGCATAAAATTTAAAACCAACTCTTTTTCCTGTTTTAAGAGGAAAAAAGTGGGAAATGCCTACCTGGAACAGAAAATGGAAATTACTGATCAATTTCAAGGCTGTGTGTTTCTCTCCCCAGGGGTGGGTTTTATGCTTACTCAGATTTTCTGCCCCTCTGCTGTATCAGCATATATGCATATATCACCTTCTTCGCTTTCTATATGCTTTTACAGCCTTAAGCATTTATTTCTTTCCCTTTTTAACCACAAGTGAATTCCACGTCCTTTCCAAGTTAATGGATCTCTTTGCCATAAGGTGTTCGGAAAGGATACAGCATTCCACATAGAGAATTTTCTCCATAGTCATATAAACCAGATTTTTTCCACTTCTGCTGCTCAGTCTAAAGTGTCACAGTGTGTAAACTGAATTATTATGGATCCTTGATGGAATTGTGCTTCTGGTAATTTTCAGTAATTTCTAGTTCTTTTTGTTTGATCATTTGTCTCATTAAACATTCAAAAGCCTAATGTAAGCAACTGATTTTAATCAGATATGAGTCCTGGTTCTGCTGATGTGAACTCGGTTTCCTCACTCATAAAATGGTTTTGATAATACCATTTCATAGTAAGCGCTTAGTAAACATTAGTACATATTACTGCACCTATATCTTCTAGGGGCCCCAAAACAGCACTGCACTTAGACTTTGTGAGTCTTTGGTATTCCTTCTAGTCTCTTTTCCTGCTTCTCTTCCTCTATTCCCAGGGTACCCCTTTGGCACTTTTGTATGTCATTCACCTGGATAATAATCTATCTACTCATGTAGCTTTAACTCCCACCCAATACTCTGATGTTCTCCAATTCCAATTTCCCAACCTTGACTTCTATAGTTTCAGCCACCCAGTAAACTTCTCATTGTCCTCATACTCTTCAATTCCAACAAGGCAGGCTCAAAATCTGTTACTGTTTCTATCTTTTGGCAGAAATAGTGATCTCCACAGTTTAGACAGAAAGCATGTGATCCTGTCTTATTTTAATGCAAACATTAGTCTGTGTTCAGAACTAAAGCCCTCCTGAATGTCTCTCATGTAAGTAATTCAACTTCAGCAGTACTGGCCAGGGAGGCACCGTCCATTAGGAATCATCATGCTTTTTTTTTTTCTTTGAAAAATTCCAAAATTTATTGGGCCCATTTATGTGTGAAAACATTTTCTTTCTCCATCTAACCCTGATTTAACTTGTAGTTTGGGATGGTATCTTGGGAAAAGTTCAAGGCTACATTCTCATAATTTTTAAATCACCTTTGAAAGTTGACCAACCCAAGCTATCAGCTACATTGGTTGGTGCCTAAATAATATGAGAAAGAAAAGAAGAGAAAAAAGAAAAGAGAAAAAGAAAGAAAAGAAAAGAAAAAAAGTAACAGATTTTGGGCAATAACTTTTCCCAAAGTCTCCAATATTTTTAAAGTAATTATTATATCTTTTCAGGGTTTATTTATTATTGAAAGATTCTATTATTTTTATCCCTGATAGAGATGGTCAAGATTGTAAAAGCTTGAGGATTTGACAGAACTACATCTTGGTAGAAGGAAAATCATGTCACATTAACAATTCAACACTCAATGGCTTCCCCTATCTTTCCCTCATTCACAAAGGTGAAAAGATCACAGGGTCTTGAAACAAACATAACACAGCGGTCTGTACGTATCTAAATGCCTTTACATTTAGAAACTATGAAATTCTAATAGCCTCTCTATTCCAATTGAGTCTGATATATGGAGATTTGCTGTAGCAATGAAGAATGTGCTGAGTGTCCTTTGTTTAGGAAGAAATAGCTCAAGCACTACAACCTACCTAAAAGGCTAATCTGGAAAGAGATTAAAACTCTTTGTTTTTTAAGGTTTCCAAAGTATACCTGCAATGACCAATGACTATTAAGTTCCATCTCACAATAAAAGCTATGTCAATTGCCATGTAAAGAAAAGTCTGAGAAGAGAATGTACAGAAGCTTAATGTCACGCATATCACCAGCCGCTGAAATGGCCTGTTACAACAACCAATCCACTCATTTAACTGGGCCTCTCTTGCAGCAGGGCTGACTCAGACCCCAGAGTTTATAAAGAGAGATGCTGGCCACTTTATAATCTATTCCTCTTTCTTTTACCATATAATGTAGAAAAAGAAAACAAAGTTAACTGCATTTTTGGCCAGATACGACTATATAATGTATCATGTAAAACCTTATGGATCTTGATTTTGGCACTTCCACTACATGCTTTAAACTTTTTTTTTTTTTTTCTGTATTCAGCAAACCTGACAACTACATTCTCTAATATGCCACAGACATTCCCATCAAGCTTGGCTGCAAATCAAGTCTTAATGTCTGACCATATTTCCTCAAATCGGTGGCACCTCTTATAGTCTCTTGTTTTGTTCTCTTCAAGTTTCCATGATTTTTGTTTTTCTATGTTTGTACATTCCTCGGCTTTCACTTTATTGGCCTTGAATTTGATCAGCTCTGTGAGTCTCCTGGCCACAGATTTCTATTATCGGGAAGGAACTGGCCCATACAAGGTTGGGTGTGTAGCGTGTGCAGGCTCTTTCCGATGTAAATCAACAACAAAGACATGTTGGGAAACCAGTGTCATGAAGGAAAGCAGTGCCAAGTTAAAAGAATCATTTGAAAAGGAGTTTGGTTTCAAACTGAAACCCAGACTTACACCTACAAAGCAAAGTTAACTTCTACAACTTGACCTATTTTCATCTGACTTTAGGCTCCCATTTCTTTCTTGATAAAAATGTTTCATAAGAATTTTCCTACAAAAATCAGTATGGAAGTGGTTGCTTTTATTAGTGAATGATAAGAACTTCAAACCCATCAGTTCTTGAAATGTATTCATGAAAAAGATGATACAGATAGAGGCTTTCAGTTATGGAATAAGTAAGTCACAGAAATTAAAGTACAACAAACAGAATATAGTCCATGATGGGGCGCCTGGGTGGCTCAGTTGGTTAAGCAGCTGCCTTTGGCTCAGGTCATGATCCCGGGGTCTGGGATTGAGTTCCGCATCGGGTTCCTTGCTAGGCAGGAAGCCTGCTTCTCCTTTTGCCTCTGCCTGCCATTCTGCCTGCTTGGCTCTCCCTCTCTCTGATAAATAAATAAATAAAATCTTAAAAAAAAAAAAAAAGAATGTAGTCCATGATATTGTAATAGTGATGTGTGGGGACAGATGGTAGCTATCACCACACTTATGGTGATCACAGCGTTATGGATAAAGTTGTCAAATCATTGTTGTACACCTGAAACTAATGTAACATTGTGTGTCATCTGTACTCAAAAAAAAAAAAAAAGAAAAAGAAAAAAAATAACAGATTATATAGGCACTTATTCTAGACTCCTGGAAGGTGACAGCACATTCCCAAGAATCAAAGATTCCCCAGCCAATGCTTGCTTTGCAACCTCCAGAAGAGAAGCCCAAATCACCTCTTTATTTTTTTTCTTTTACACAGACTTAAGGAATCAGCAGCCTGAACTGTTTATTAGCTGTCCATTCTCAACAACCCTTATCTAGAGGAGCATATCTTCTTTTTCCAGCTGTATTATAATATTGAATTACAACTACTTCTACATTTTTCTAAGAACATTATCAAAATTAATAGAGATAGAACTAATTAACACACAAGGGCAATCATAATAAACCATCTGTAAAACTCAATATTGACTGGTATCTTTGCGAGTTCCTTTAAATGGAAATTGATTAAGGCCTCAAGGTGCTTCAAGTCTTTCACTGAAGCATTTCTTAGTGTTTCTCTCGTGTAAATTTTAATTCTTGTTACTGGCCCCTGCCCCTAGGATTGGTATACTTCCTCTTTCACTTAGAAAGGAATCAACTTTCTTCCCATCACCATCCTTCTCTGTAGACAGCTACTACAAAAATAGAGGGACCTCGTCTATTTAGTTTCACACAAACTCATTACCCCTTCATAAATTTTTCGTTTCTTTTCTTACAAAATCTTAAATCATACCCTTAAAGAACAAACTTTACATATTTTATAAAGTAAATGAAGAAGTCTTTGTCTGAAAGGAATTAAAATAAACTTTGTCTTTCAGGAAATCAAAAACCAGTGTGTTATTTTTCAACCAGTTCTTTTGGTACCATCAAATGTTCACTTCTATCATTCATAGTTAATATAAGAAAATAAGCAACAGATTACTGAATCTATAAGCAAAAACTACACATCATTTGGAAAACATCTTTCCAAGTTCTCTGATTCTACCCTTCCATTGCCTTTTAACTATTTTATAACTCTTTAAATTTTATGTAGCTGGGAGCAAAGCAAAATAAGTGTAGCAAACAGACATGCAAATAAATTCTTTCCCTTAGTAGTTCAATTGACTTCCCTTCCTCCTTTCATTAGAAAAAGTCAAATTCATTTGACATTCCTTTATTCCATATAAATGTCTGCTTCTCCTTTGAATGGTTATATCATCTGCCTGGTTCTCTCATTAATAATGAGATAAATAAAATCCTTAACATGTGTTCTTTTTTATCTGTGCAATCTGTGCAAGAGTCATGATCCCCCCTTTTTTTTTTGAAAATCATCCTTTAGAACAATTTCCGAGGCCATTAATAAAGACAGTTTAAATCCCATTGTTATAGATTCCAAAAAACCTTTTTTGGTTAACAAAAATTTCTCTGCATTGAATATCAGTTTAAGTAAAGGCTTAGAAAATCTATTCTCTGGTATTTGGTGGTAATGTATTTATTGTGGTGAGATCTCACCTGCAATGAACATGGGAACTTCTCTGTGGAAGAGAACATAATATATGAGTTCTACAGTTTATAAGAAGAAAAACTATTAGGTATAGATACACTAAGGAGCTGGGAAACAGTAGAAACTGTCATTTGGGGACTCAGCAATCTGCTGCATGAATGTAATTTACAGTAATTTAACACCCTTGATGGAATAAGGGTTTCTCAAGAAAACCATTCCCATTCTCAGACCTGGCAACAACCACGCTCCTTTTAACACCATTTGCTCTTTCCACAATATACAAATTCACAGTGGACTTATTATTAAAACCAAAAGCAGAGCTAAGAACACGTTTGCTTAAAACGTGTTTATGGAAAGCAGCTAACACTACGTCATTTTTCAAATGACCACAACTCCCTCCAAAAGTGACCAATTTTTCTCACTCCTTTGCCCTTCTTAATATAATTCTATTTTTAGGTTTCACAAAGCAGAACGTCGACACTGAGTTTCTTTTACACCACAGAAAAAGAGTAAGCAGAAAGTATTGTCTTAATAAAAGAACAATTTAGCAGTTTTCATTTCTTCCCTACTTTGACTTGTAATTTAGTGACAAATGCTTCATGGTACTATATAAATATGACGGTAAGAACCCATAGCAGTTCGTAGCAATTAATTCTTCCAATGTTCTAGGCAAAAGGCTTAAAATGCCTACATTCCAGATAGTCAGCCTGATGTGCTTTCTCTAGGAAAGTTTGCAAAGCTTTTAGGTTTTACAGATTTTTTTTCATTTTTACTGAAATATGTTTACAGTTCTTAAATATTTTAATGACTGAAGCTGTTGTCCTTGGAATCTAAAATGGGCTTTCACCAACTGGCCGGCTTTAAAAAAAAATTACTGGAACAAAGGCTCAATTTTTATTTTAATTTCAGTTTCCTTTAGCTGATCATAATTTACAGAAGAGCCACAGAAATTTTTGATAAGAAATAAGCTTGTGTCATTTGTTCCATTATCTTGGACCTGCAAATGGTGAGAAGAAAATGGCTGATAAAATATTTCTGACATTTGACAATTTTTGCTAATGATCTATAGGGTCTAAATGGACCTACTTATCTAGTCTGGCAGTTTGGTTATTAGAACTAACCTCGTCTTTGCCAGATGGGGGACAAGAAGGAATAACGGGCTTCTTTTTTGTCACAGCCCCAATAGGGGAGGGGAGAAAAACTAGACAAACTATGTGTCATGAACTGCTTTGTTGCTGAATACCATACTTATGGTAGCAATATAATTGCCTCTACCAGGATCCACCACAAATACCATTTTTATTCAGTAAAATAAACAGAACTGTCAGTTTTGGTACAGGAGGTGGGTATTAGAAATCATCCAGCAACCATTCAGCCCTACAATGATAGCTCCTATCGGTGAGTTCATGCGGCACATAATGCAACACACACTTGGGGACCACAGATTTATGAACAGGTTACATTCTATAGGTGTTTTTGTGAAATGATTGTATGAAATACACAATGTTTTTTCCCAGACCTCCCCGCAAAAAATTATTTGCGTGATGGCTCTGATCCTAGGTGTAGCTCCCAAAGGCTTAAAATCCACAGAGTGACTAAAAAACTAGATATATGATTTTTTTAAGACAGTAGAGAAAACATATTGCAAATGCATGTCAGTGCATTTGGTGTTCTTCACAATTACTTTAGAAACCAAGCGCCATTTCTAATGTTGTTTGCTATGGGTAGTTTCCGAGCTAGGAGTGCAGCTTCTCAGTGTTGCCAACCTCCGAGAACTTCAGACATTTTGCGATGATAGCGAAAAGAGAAGCCTTTGATGTGAAGGTCTGAGTTGGAGGTTTCAGGCTGAAGGACAGACATTATATTTATCAATATAAATACTGACATTTATAGCATCTCTTGTTCTAACAAACTTTATTCACAAGCAATGTAAACATACAAATAATCACTGACGGAAATCATATCTTGGTCCCAGTCCTCCCATGTCCTTTATTCTTTAATTCAGAATACCTGGAATGACTGATCTGGATGGAGTTCTAGCCGGTCTGACAGGGCTACAGGTTACACAGGTACAGGCAGTTAAGAAAAGGCCTGTGCCCTTCCTATTCCTCTTTACGGACAAGATTCCTTAAAGCAACTGAAACACTAGTCAGAAACCCTGAATGTAAACATCCTCCATAATATCCATTTACTGATCATAAGCTACTCTTTGGCATAGACTCTCTGATATTTACTTTTTCATCTTTAATGTATAACATGATGCTCAGACAAGGCACTTTCCTATTTGTTGTACTTTTGACCTTTCACATCTCAATTAGGAGCACATTTTCCAGGAGAAACAGCAATGTAATAGCTGAGCAGATGAACTGGTAGTACACTTAACAGTAATGTCACATACTCCTCCTACAGAAAATGTGCTAGGATTTCAAAGTACTTATTGAAATCCATATTTCTCCATGGAGAAATGTCCACTTACTCATGAACAAATATAAATCTACAAGACATACATGTAGTATTAACACCCAACAAGGAGGCTGATTTTGTACTAGTGCCACAGAATTGAGCTCATTATTTTATATGTACTCCTTATAAATTCTAAAGTAATATATCTAATTAGACATATAAATTATGTCCAGCATTGTGTATTTTCATGACATGTAGTTATTTCTATGCATAATAAAAGAATTTTCTTCTAACAGCAATTAAAAATTAAATCAGCAAGAATATAAGTTGGAAATTTTAATGTTAGCACCTATGAAAATTTTTACAAATATAAGCATTCCTCACTATCAAAATCTGTGATGTTGCTGAAATCCAGTTGCAAAGGATATCCTGTTATCTAAATCTAATAGGTCCCTGAGTTTCAGACAGTGTAAGTTTTGATAGCATAGTTTGCATAACACAGTACAAAGGTTAGAAAGTTATTTTTCTTTTGTTTGTGAGACGGATGCATTTTTAAAGGCATCTCAATGTTGTTAAAATGCTAAATCAGAAATAACTGTCCAAATATAATTTTGCATATAAAATTGTCCTCACAGTGCTATGAAATGTATAAGCCTGATGATTCACAGATCTGTACCCCTGGGGCAAATAATACATTATACGTTAATAAAAAATAAATTAATTAATTAAAAAAATTGTCCTCACAAAGGAATTAACTGCTAACTTAATATGCCATGACACTTTCTATGGAGAAAATTCCAGCCAAAAAAGGTGCTAATAGGTGGTAAAGAGTCCTGAAGACCAAGAACCTCTGTGCAAAGGGGTGTGATCACATGGAAAACCTCTGGGGTGGGACCAGAACAAGAGGAAGCAAGCAAACAGCCCCCTGGGTGTCCTGCCAGAAAAGGAATGAGAGTTGAACTGAGTAAACTAGTCCTAAATGTAGGGATAGTTTAAAATCAACAAAACGTTAACGGAAAGCCTGTGGGAGGCAAAGGCCAGTGACTCTAAATATTACCATGGCCCCCACATCCACCCACACACACAGAATCACAAAATAGAGAATTTAATTCCACACAGGAATGCTTGTGGTTTCTCATATAAGAGGCAATCCAGTCTACTTAGGAAAAGCAAAAAGCAAAAGCAGACTTTCCAGCTGGTCTTAAAGTAAGAAAAGCTACTGGTTTCTAAGATATAAAAGGGAATAGAAAAAAAGGTCTCCATCTTGATGATGTTGGAATAGGTCACATAAGAAAAAAGGAATGTCTTTCAGAGGAAGATATGCAAAACTTTAAAACCCAAGTGAAAATGGAACAGGCAGAAGCATGACATTCAAAGGGTAGGAAGAGAAAAAGGTACAAAGAAATGTGAGGGGAACAAATCTGGAGGAAAATGAAAAAGCAAAAATAGGCAAAAGCAGACATAAAGGACTCCTGTGCACCAAAGGGCAATGTGAAATTATCTCATGGTGAAAACAGCAGAGCTGAGGGGTGACTAATCACCAAGTAGTGGAAAATGTCCACAAGCAGCATCTCTCGGGTGGCTCAAGAGAGCAGGTGCGGCCAGTGTAGAGAAGCTTCCACTGTTCACTGTGGAATCTAATCCAGGCTCAGCCTCAGCTGGAAAGATTTTCCCAAAGCCCAATTTAAATCACCTTCCAGAATGTCACTTAATACGCCAAAAAGGAAAAGAAAAAAAGGAAGAAAAAAAAAAGCATATATGTAAAATCCAGGAATGTAATTTAAAAAAATGCCCTTTCAAACCTGAGGTGTTTCTTCATTTGTCCATTTAGAATTTTGGGGTTTCCACAAACTTTTAGCAATTTTTCCTCAAGACCTCAGATGGAAAATCCCTAACATAGAGAAAGTGGTACAGAGTTGCCTGACCCTAAGAAATAATTAACCAAATGTATTGTAATGTGAACACCAACCAAATGTAAACCAAAATCACATGAAGAGAGTCTCAGCTGTCCACCAAGGAACCAGCTTTTTTCAGCTTTTAAATTTAATAGCCCCACTGACATGGGGACCCTGGGGGTGGAAACTAAGGCTGAGTACAATTTAAAGGCTCCAACTTTCCCCAAGATGACCAAAAGCAAAACGTTAGAGTTGGGAGAAGAAAGCAGGGTAGACACAAAAATGTGTACCCTGGCAGTAAAGGGGGGGGGGAATAAGAAAAAAGAATCAAACCAAAGTTCATAAGGCTAAAATAAGGTGTCTATTTACTCCCTGCATTTGTACTTGGTTTAAATAAAACACTCACCAAATGCAGAACAACTCCTCCATGAAAACAAAACAAAGAAAAATCCTGTGATCTGGACACAGTTGCTTTTCAAAATTTTCAGAGTCAGGCTTCCACTCACTAACCGTTTTGGTTTACCAAGGAACTTTAAGAGAAAGCAGATGTAACCTAAAATACAATGACTGCAATACATACTGTAATTCGTCTGGTATTGCAAGCAATAAACCGCAGGTCTGTAGGGGACCCATTTGCAATTTTGATCTGCTAAAGGAAACATTTTCACGTTTGGAGTCCCTTTTCTGGCTTCCTCTTTTTTTTTTTCCTCTAAGTATTTGGAAGGTAAACAGTTTCAGCTTGGAAATCAGAGCTCAAGTAAACTGTGGAGTTCGTGCACACGCGTGTGCACACACATACATGCAGAGGTCTGTCCCTAAAGCCAGTACAATAAGACCGCCAGAGCAAGAAAATTTCCCGGCCACGTGTGAGGCACCCCTGGGCTCCCCTGGGACCACCCACTCCAGACACAGATTAGACATTCCTCTGCTCCCTGCAGTGTGGGACATCAACTAACTAGAGGTGGCCAATCTTCGGCAAGTTTTGAAGAAATTAGAAGTGCAAGAGACTGGATTTCTTCCCAAGAGGAAATGCCCACTTTAAAACAGCTGCAGGCTTTTTTTTTCCACCAACAACTCAAGACCAAAGGTGCTTTAAATCCTCTGTGACCAGTTTTTGCAGACCTCCACATTTTTGGCTTCGGGATTATCCAGTTTGTTGATGGAGCTTTCTAGATTTATTCAGTCTTTCAAGTACTAGTCACCTGAACAAAAAAGTTACTTTCTACTTGGATAAAAGAAAATAAGCTCTTCAGCTTAAAGTTACTCTGAATTCCCAACACACCACTTTTCAGTTGGGGGGTGCGGTGGGGGGGACAAGAGCAGAAGCAGCAACGTTGTACAGAACTCTGTTACAGCTGCCAGGAGCACCCTGCTCCATCTGGCAATCGAGCAAAACCAACCAAAACCAACTGAACCAAAAGCTCCTAGTGTGGCCAGTACACTGGGATTTTCATATTGCTGTAGTTGGGGCATTATTGTTGAATCTAGGTTTCTTATATACCTGATACACCAATTAAAAACACCATTGGTTTTTAACTGCTTATCAATCAGAGAGAAACCCAACAAAAAGTCAAGCCCTATCCACAGTGAGTGTGCAGAGATACCATCTACTACTGCCCTGTCAATGTGAAGATGGGAAAGAGAAGGCAAGAAGGAAAAGAAATAATGAGGAGAGAACAGAATAGAAAATAGAATGAAAAGAACAGACCAGGGTAGAAAAGGAAAAAAGGTATTTGCCTACCATATACTAAGATATATTACAAAGTCTAAGGCACAAAAAGAACAGATATTCCAAGAAAATATGAGGGAGGGTGGAAAAGTGAGAGAAAGTGTGTGTGTACCAACTTTGTTAACAAGAGAAATGGCATCACAAATTACTGTGAAAAGATCATCTAGAATTTGGTGCCAAGAAAACTGTCTCCTTTTATGTAAATAAAATTGGATCCTGAACTCACATCATCTACAAACCACACTGCAGACAGAGCAAAGATCAACTCACTAAAAGTAAAGCAAATAGAAAAACAGTAACAACAAACTGAGCCATTAGGCTGGTAGGAGACCACCAGAGGCAGTCCAAATTTCCATCAGGAGAGGAAGGAGCGATGGAGCACCACGCACCCTTCACCCTCCCACTGCTCCAAGTGGCAGCTCTCCTCCTGCGACCACGTACTACAAGCTTAAAGAAAACCAGTACATTAAAGAAAGAATGCAAGCACCTGGGTTACTGGCCACCAACATCTCACATCAGTGAGACCAGCTCTGGGCTGCTGACCTCCAGATCTCTTGTGATGTGATGAGAAAGTAACCTCTGCATTTGGAAACTCGGGCAGACTGAGCTTTCCGTTCTTTGCAGCCGTGAGCGGAAGTGCAGGATCAAGTAAATGCTGCATACTCACAGTAATAAGACAATGCCTACCGCTATGTTTTTGGAAATGCCTCCTAATATATTGAACAGATGTGCTCTTGATTGTAGAATAATCAAAATTTATTCTATAATCAACAGTGCACATAAAATATTTAACAGAGGATCTGACTGTCCAAGGAAGAGACACGAGAGAGAGTGGTCTAGCAGCCAAATAGGATACGAGGAGTTAGAGGCAACCTGTGCCTTCATCACCTCTTGCTGAGGCTTGATTCAATTGCTGCTTACCCGGGGTCTGTGGGCATTCCAGGTAGGATCAGGTCTGGAAAGACAGGAGGATGGTTGAGGAGGGTCTGGGATATCGCATTTGTGTGACAGAATCAGGCAATCCTATCTATCTACTGAGATATTCAAACTCTGTCCCTATGGTCATCTGATATCAGAAAATTACATATCAATACCCTGCAAATGCTAACAATACAATGCTGATAACAAAAACTTTGGTTTATATGTTTTACTCAACAACTCCACAATAGCCCAAATGCCACACAGTGGGCCCACCCATGCCTCAGATAAGCTCTTTCAGACTTTTTTGTGCAGTTGAGAAATGCCATAGATTCAGAACTACATACCAAATTGCTTTTTGTTTTTGCCATTTTCCCTTCCTGAAGAGGTATAAAAAGAAAAACAAAATGCACACAACATTCAATTCTATGTTTAAAAATCAGCCAAATTGAAAAAGTTCAATTGCTCATGCTAAATTATGGTGAGGTATACTGCAGAGAAAGTTATAACAGCAAAGGTGCTTGTTTCCATTTTAACACCTTCTTTTTACTTGATTTTCTGGAAAAAATAAATGCACCCTGTAGGCATGTTACATGTACAGTCTTAATTCCCAAATGAATTAGATCACCTAAAAATACTGAGCCTGTGGACTTCTGGTTCCAAACCTACATGTGAATGAATAAATGCTTCGGGTACTTTAAAAATAAAACTGAATCTCAGCTGCCTCTTAGAAACAAAATTCGAAATTATTCATGGTTCAAAAAAGGAAAATTAAAACATAAGAATATGCAGCCTGCCTAGTAGTAAACCCCAGTTATATTTTTGGCTATATAGTTTCCTGGGACTTGAATTATTCTTCTCCAGCATTACTGATCTGCTTGCTTCTAGTAATGAAATATTTTGCATCTTAACTGATAAGTACTGCATCCCTACACACACAGAGGAAAAGATGAAGTAGTTCCTAGCAGGCATGTTACTTCCTAACTACAAATATACCCCAGGTATTATTAATGGAAGACTTAGCCAAACTTTTAGGAAATCTATGGCTGACATAGCTTCTTTGTATCTATATTTTTATTACAAATATTACAGAAACATCTTAAAGCTGACAGCACATTAGGCTAACACCAGGCAAAATCACCATAGTGGAGACAGTAAGAAATGGTTGTGATCAATGTTTCAGTGGCTGTACCATTTATGTCAGAATCACTTTACTAATATAGAAATAAGGAGATTTCAGATAAGTTACAGGAATGGTGATAAAAAAATTAATAGAGAAAAGAACAACTTTAATCGTTGGGAGCCTGTGGCCCTGAATTAAAAATGGTTTCTGGAAGACCACAGTCCTGTACACTGTCACTGCTGTTGATTTGGGTGTGTGCATCTTCAATTTCAAACCTCTTCAATCAGCCTACGATTGATAGTTTACTCTCTAGGACTGTGTTTCTTTTTCATAAAGTCTCAATATTCCTTTGGGGAGAGAGAGAGAAGAAAAAAAAATGGGGGAAGCAAGACTTTTTCAGGGAAGAACACAAACATGAAACAGGAATTAGCTGTGTTCAGTGAGAATCCTTCATGTAAGAAAATATTTGTGGCTTCAAAAGAGTGAAGACTGATTCCAGTTAAAAAGCTGATGCCCTAGGGGCGCCTGGTGGCTCAGTGGGTTAAGCGTCACACTCTTGGTTTCTGCTCAGGTCGTGATCTCAAGGTCCTGGGGATTGAGCCCCAAGTTAGGCTCCACACTCACTGGGGAGTCTGCTTGTGGATTCCTTCTCCCCCTCTGCCTCTGCCCTTCCCCTACTCATGTTCTCAGTCTCTCTCTAAAATAAATAAATAAATCGTTATAAAAAAATTTAACAAGCTGGTGCCCTTTGGATTTCTAGAACTTAGGTCTTAACAAAACTTCACTTGCAAATGATAACAGCTGGTGGAAATGATAGTTCTGATCTAGCAGTTTAGCTTCAAATATCTTCTATCCAATCTAGTTTTGGGCAGAAGCATAATATCCAGCATGTAGAATTTTTCACCTACTGTATTTTTATTGGTTCTAAGATGTACATTTCAGCACCAATGAAGGAGTGCTGCATCTTAAACTTGGCAGCTATAACAGCTCTTGGTCCCACAGCAGTCAGGACAGTTCCATCGCCTGTGCAAACATAACTAGGACACAAAGGTTCATATTTTCACAGTTTTCGTGTCAAAACATATTTAAGAGAGCTCTTATAAGTTTAAAATAATTCCAAATGAAATAAAGTACTGTGTCATGGCTTAAATGGCAGTTTTTTTTTCTTTCTTAGTGCTATATATTTTTAACATTCAATGGCACTGCAGGTTAAGTGAAAATAGGGCATAAATATAATCCAGATACCTAATACTCGTCCATGACAGGTGTTTCAAGTTGCCTCACAAACTAAGTATAAAGCTTTCCCACTAGCCATCATGGCACCACTCAACAGAATCCCAAATACACTTAGTAGACTTTTCTCTCACAAGCTACTCCTCTTGCTGTCCTGCCATTTAAAAGAAACTGCTTGTGGTGCCCTAAATCTGTTCCATCTACCTGCGTTCAGTATTTTCTCATGTTCTCTCTTGCTAGGACCCACTACTTTAGATTTATCTTCAAACTCCATATCAAATACTAACTTATATAAACTATTTCTAATCTTTACATCTGAATTTGTTCCTACCCCCCTACCCTGTGAAACATTCCAAATACTGTCTATATGATCCATACTTGAGAATTATAAACTAAAGGCCTAATGTTGGAATTCAGCTGGTGAACACAGGTTTTGTTGGTCCATGTCACATTTTATTTTTAACTTGAGCAATGTTTTTTAAAAACTCACAAAAATCCAAACTTTCAAGTACTGGGTGCCCGGCTCTTTAGACATTTGAGTTTGCAATCATTGCCTTATCCAACTAAGGGTGTGGAAATCTCTGAAGAGTAGAAAGTCTATCTTACATATTTTTATATTTTCTATTTTCATATTTTCCTTTCATATTTTTCATAATTTATGAACAGAAATTGAGGTGCATATTTACTTTAAAAAATAATGTTAGGGCTTTGGGGGATGCATTATAAAAGTCATATTTAACAAAAATATCTTGAGAATTAAGTGTATAAGTTATTTTATGTAATTAAAAACATGGTGAATTTTTGTCTACCTTATTTTGCTGATTGTTTTGTATTTGCTCATTTGTTTTGCTGTACATTTTGACTCGAGAGGAGACAAACTATCAATGAAGTTTTTTTTTTTAATTTCAATAGAAACAACACTACTATGGTTTGCAGAAATAGACTACATGTTATAAATAGTTTTAGTGTTCTGACCACCAGTGGAATTAATGCTTAATTCAAAATGGAATTTAATAGAAAACCATGAGGAAGATGACCTTAAGAAGCATTCTGTCCTTCTCTAGGTTTAGGTCAATTAAACAAATCAGTATTGAGCACCTACTACATACCTGCATACTGTGGACTTGGGACATGAAAAGGAAAAAATAATGAATAATCATGGCCTCTAACCTTGGAATTTAGCATAATTCTTCCAAAGAAATCATACAAAATCCATTAAGCAGGTGTTAATCCATGCGATCAAGTGTTTAAAAATTCTTTCTTTGGAAGCTCTTCTTCAGTAAACTGCCCTGAATATTAAGTAGTCATTTCGGCCAAACTATTATTTAGTGGGATCTTCCTAGTCTAATTCAAAGAGCTATAGAGCCTTTTCAGGGAGTTTAAGAATAATGAAGGAACGGGTAGGAACTAGAATCATGTAGGTCAGTGGTTCCCTAAGTACAGTCCCCAGGCCAGCAGCAAAGCTGACCTCAACTGAGAACTTGTTAGAAGGGAAAATTCTCAGACACACTGAATCAGAAACTCAGGGGGTGGGGTAGCAATTTGTGTTTTAGGAAGTCCTCCAGATGTTTCTAATGCACACTCAAATTTGAGAAGCACTGATAGAAAACAACCCCTGCCATATTGCAGAAAATATAAGAATCTTTAAAAGGCCATTCAGGGGCGCCTGGGTGGCTCAGTGGGTTAAAGCCTCTGCTTTCGGCTCAGGTCATGATCTCAGGGTCCTGGGATGGAGGCCCGCATCGGGCTCCCTGCTCAGCAGGGAGCCTGCTTCCCCCTCTCTCTCTCTGCCTGCGTCTCTGCCTCCTTGTGGTCTCTCTCCCTCTGTGAAATAAATGAATAAAATCTTTAAAAAAAAAAAAATAAAAAATAAAAAAATAAAAGGCCATTCAGCCAAAAAGAGACATAGGTTTCCTGTTGCCCAATTAAATATTCTTCTACCATAGCAGAACATAATATATATTATTTGCAGCTCTATATCAAAGTGTAATTTTGAGCCATGTAAGAAAGAATTATTGGCTTGAACTATTTTCATTCTCCCTTTGCTTTTATTTTTCATTTTTTTAAATGAAGATTAATTTTTGAGAGAGCACATATGTGCCCCCCAACACACACACACGAGTAGCGGGGAGGGGCAGAGGGAGAAGCAGGCTCCCGCTGAGCAGGTAGCCCCACATGGACTCAATCCCAGGACCCTAGGATCAGACCTGAGCTGAAGGCAGATGCTTAATGAACTGAGTCACCCAGGTGCCCTCCTTTGCTCCCTTTTTAAAAAATCTGAACTTCACTGGAGATGAAGATATTTAGGAAAATTAATTTATTGCTAAAGACAACACCAGTAGCGTGAATCCCTCTGTATATAAAATAGCACATACCAGGCATTATACCATGTATGCTCATGTCTTTATTATCTGCCTGCTTCTCTAGGCTGTAAGCTCTGTGAGGACAGAAATTTTGTCTTGTTTATCTCATATCCTCAAATGCTTAGAACATTGTCCTGTACACAGGAGGCACTCAAAAGCCACTTAATTTGAGTCAATGAATAAATTAAATTTGACCTGTACTCTCAAACTCTAGGATATCTTTTCTTCAACTATACCATAAATTATTAGAGACTCAGGCTTAAATAATTTTTAAACCCACATCACCCAGTATAGTGTGATGTACCTTTCCTAATAGTTGACAATGTTTGTGTGTATGTGTAAAAAGCCAGATAGTAAATACCTTCAGGTCTGCACGACTCTATTTCCACTACTAAACTCTGCCTCTATAGCATAAAAACAAACATAGATAATATGTAAATGATGGATGGGGCTGTATTCCAATAAAATTTTATTTACAAAAACAGGCACTGGGTCAGACTGGACCTGTGGAATGCAGTTTGCTGATCCTGATCAAAGCAACAGAAGTAACAACTGTCATTAGTTTTACATTTTAAAATCTAATTATGTGGACAGATACAAACAAAAGGCTATAAGCAACTTTCAAACACCGATTTTTAGAGAAAGCACATTAATTTTATGTTATTTAAAATCTATACCATACGCCCTAAGAAAATGAAAAAAAGTTGTGGAGACTTACTTCTTACATCAATTATTCATTTGCTTATTTTCTTTAAATTGGTCAATACAAAGTTCATTCCTGTTTCTTTTTATTTATTTATTTTTAATACAGAGACATTATGGAAAGGCTGCCTTCTTCATTTCACTAACCTATACAATTCAAGGGCAATGAAGATAATAGTAAAATGGTCATAGTTTATTAAATCCAAGTTTACTCTGGCACCCCAAGGCTAAAGTTAATCTTCTCCATAGCATAGAAAAGGGTTTTAATAACAAACAGATATATCACTTTATATTTTTCTTTTTAAAAAAGAATACTTCCTTTGTGATTATAGCCACAGGAAGACAGACCTGGGCCTCCAACCACACTGTGTGGTCCCATGAACCTCCACAGCTGACATGAGCAAGGATAAATCACATGGTTCTGTTGTTGGGGAGAATGTCCTTTGGAAATGGAGGGAAAGGAGAGAGCCAAGAGTGGAAAGTGACCCTCTCAAGCATTATTCCATTGCCAGAATCACAGCTATTGTTATTGGCATTCACTTCTCCAAGAGAGAATGAATTACTTCCCCGCTGTTGACATATCAACTCACTTTAAATTTTTTCTTTAGTTTTATGAACTCAGAACAGATTTCACCCTCTACCCCCTTTTTATTAAATGCAATCATTGAGCGTGGTGGTAAGCGTACACTGCTCTAGAAAACAATGGCTTAATATATCCATGGCCCACTTTATAAAAGGAAAGGAATGCCTCTCTCCCCAACATGCTCCTGCAAACTGATTCACACGAAGGAACAAAGAAGAGAACCAGGCTGAGACAGAAACACAGCCATCACCAATGGGCAACCATCACGTTTCTCCCTTAGTTCCTTTGGCTGCAAAACCGGGAACTCATTTACTCATTCATTTTCCCCCTTCCTAGTAATCATACTTCTGCCAAATTCTAATTAAGGGAGAGGCAGGTGATTTCTTCTCCCTGTTCCCTTGGTAGAAGAAATCTGAAAGCAAATCTCTGGAAATGACTGTTGTCTAAAAGATCTGAGATGGTCACTTCTCAAACTGTTGACAGGCTCCACAAAATAATTTTTTTTTAATTTTTATTTTTATTTGACAGAGAGAGAGAGATCACAAGTAGGCAGAGAGGCAGGCAGAGAGAGAGGAGGAGGCAGGCTCTCCACTGAGCAGAGAGCCCGATGCGGGGCTCGATCCCAGGACCCTGGGATCATGACCTGAGCCGAAGGCAGAGGCTTTAACCCACTGAGCCACCCAGGTGCCCCATAAAATAATTTTTATAAAAACATTTGTAACCTGTGAGGCACCTCACAACTGCTAACATATTTTATTTCATAGTTTGAGTCTTTGCCCACCCTAAATCATATTTGATGTATTAGTTCAAATTTTATAGATATAAAAGAAAAATAAGTTTCAGTAGGAAAATGACTTCTCACAGATAAATAGATTAAATGTTGTCCATATCTTAACTGTTAGCAAACCTTCAGAGGCACTGACCAAAGTGGAGGCCAATTTGGATGGCTATAAAATATGACAAAGGAATTATCTCCAGTCTCTGTGGCTGCAAAAAATAACATCAGCACATAATTCTTCCCATTTCTCCCTCTCCTGGGCCCCTTTCATCTGCCTGTGGTAATACATCTGCTCCAAAATAGAAGTATGGGAAAATACAAATATCGACCCTACTACAGTAGGATAGAAGAGGTTAAAGGGGGAAGGGGGCAGAATAATGGCCCTTCCAAAGACTTCCACATCCTTACTTCCTAGATCTGGTGAATATGTCAGGTTACAAGGCAAAGGCTATCTCAGGTTGCAGAAGGAATTAAGGTTGCTAGTCAGCTGATCTTAAAATAGGGAAATTATCCTGGATTATTCTTTTTTTTTTTTAATTTTATTTTTATTCTTTGCCCAAGGGGTACAGGTCTGTGAATCATCAGGCTTACATCTTTCACAGCATTCACCAAAGCACAAACCCTCCCCAATGTCCATAACCCATCCACCCTATCCCTACACTCCCACCCCCCAATAACCATCAGTTTGTTTTGTGAGATTAGGAGTCTCTTATGGTTTGTGTCCTTCCCCATCCCATCTTGTTTCATTATTTTTCCCTCCCTACCCCCCACGAACCCCCACCCTTTGCCGTTTGCAACGACATGGATGGAACTGGAGGGTATTATGCTGAGCGAAATAAGTCAATCAGAGAAAGACAATTATCATATGATCTCTCTGGATTATTCTTACGTAGACTTACTCTAACCACAGGGGTCCTTAAAAGTAGAAGACGGAGGCAGAAGAATACAGTCAGAGAGAGACATCACTACAGAAAAGAAGGTTTTGAGAACAAAGAAATGGGGCTATAAGCCAAGGAATGTGGGTGGCTTGTGGGAGCCAGAAAAGGCAAGAAAATAAATTCTCCCCTTGAGCCTCTTGAAGGGAACAGAGTCCTACTGATACCTTGATTTTAGCCCAGCGAGACCTGTGTTAGAATTCTGACCTACAAAACTGCAAGATAGTAAATCTGTACTGTTTTAAGTCAATAAAGTTATGGTAATTTGTTACAGCAACAACAAAAAAAACAGCAGATGTATTTTTTTAAGATTGATTTATTAATTTGAGAGTGCACACACACACACACACACACACACACGTGTGGGGGGAGGGGGAGAGGGAGAGAGAGAAACCCAAGTAGACTCCCCGCTGAGCACAGAGCCTGACATGGGGTTTGATCCCACAACCCCAAGATCATGACCTGAGCCAAAATCAAGAGTCAGACATTCAACCAACTGAGCCACCCAGGCGCCCCATAGACATTTCTGATAATATTAATTCTCATATAATACTATAAAGCAGCTACCATTATTCTTCCCATTTCACAGATGGAGACACTGTAGTAAGAGAAGCTAACAACTTGTCCAAAGTCACAGAGCTAACAGAGAGCAGAACCAGGATTCAGACTCAGGTAGGCAGGCTCCAGTGCCCACACTCTTAGCCAGTACTTCCCACTACAAAAGATACAATGCTGCAGAGAACACCTTAAGGACAACCATATCCTGTGATTAAAATGTGAAGTTTTGTGATGGAGAGTCATTGAAAGATTTGAGATATCATGTGGTCAAAGGAGATGAATTGGTTTATTTTAACATCTAATCAGGAATATGGATATAGCAAAGTAATGTCATAAGAGAGGACAAGAGAAAACCTAATTTAAGGCCTGAATGAAACTATAAAAATAGACCAAATTAAAAAAAAAAAAAAACGCTTGTAAGATCTCTCAAGACTAGTCAATCTTTCTAATTTCTTCCAGACCATCAGTCCTATCCATTTGCTATAATTAACTTCTGTTCCATGGTTCAGTTCCTATAAAGTTAGCCCTGCTCACCTTCAAGTATCTTTAACCACAACCCCCCCATGTCTTTGCCATGACTTTCTGCATCTATTCTTCTCCTTGAGCAAGGGTCCAGAAGTGGATACTGTACTGAACACCAGACAGAGTCATCTGGATTTAACAAGGGGGACTTATCAGCATATGATTTCTTACTCAAGATAGGATAAAGATGTCAAATCAGAAAAAGTTCATCACAGAACTGAAGATTTTATGGCCAATTAAATAAAGTGGAAAATTTAACAACAAATACAAGAAAAATAATTCTCAATTTTAGAAAAAAGATCCCATTAAAATTGAAAATGAACAAGAGCTTATTCCTTAGATGGCACCTCCTTCATTATACCTCAGTACCAGTTTAGTCCTTTACATAACTTTAATTGAAAAGTACATATTACAATGGCTATTGAAATAAAACACTAAAACTTTTTAAAAAATTACATCTTTAACAAATGCATGGCTCTATAAAGTGTTAGTTTGATTGAAATTTTTCTTTGGCAGAAAAATTGGGGGGAGGGGGAATATTTCAAAATAATCAAGTTTACTTATTACACTACAAAATAAGCATTATTAAAACAGCAATCTTCAGCTGTGCTTAAGAAATTTAAATTTTTCTATCATAAAACAATATTATTTTTTCCACTCGGCACCTGAATATTTCCTTGCTTTTTGGTGAACAAAACATCAATCCATTTAACAAAATGATATATCATATCATCATTCAATTTTTTAACTGTCCACTTATAATTGCAATTTGATTAATCTCTTAAAAATGATTTTGAAATATTTGTCTATGTAACACCTTGAATAAGCTAAATTCTTCTGCTTTAGTTTATTAGAGTAGCATTAAGGATGAAAGGCATTCTTGTGGCATGACTGTTTCATAGCAAAGATGATGATACTCAATACCTGCACTGAGTTTTGTTGTCATGGGGACCATCCCAGAGAAACCATTTAAATGCCAGAATTTCAAACTCCCTAAAACACTGCCTTCAAGTCTGGCTTCACTTATAACTTGGAAATCAAAACTGTAGTAACCATTTTTATTTTTTAAAAATGCATAACCCATCTGCCTAAAAAAAAAAAGTATTGACTTCACTCTTTAAAAAGTCTTGAATTTTCTTTGCATGAAAAATTCTGAGGCTAGAGCATAGCAGCCTGGGGGGATTCTGCTGCCTAGCAGGTAGTCATGGAAACAGAAGCACACATCAGGAGCCTGCACTACAGCTAGCATGCTAAGACCATAACTGAGAAGTTTGGCATATGTTTTTTACAGCTGCTGTCTCCTTGTTTTATTTCTGTTGGTATTTTAAAAGAAACTCAGCTAACTTCATCTTTTCCTTTAAGCTTATCAGAAAATCACCACCGAAATCGAAAATTGGCCCAAATGATGAAAGCAAGTGGTATCAGAAATAAAAATTCAAGTGGGAAGAAGGGAAGACCTGGCTCCCCATTATTTGGAAGCATATGTGCACATTTTATCAGCTCCAGTTCCACTGGTCTAGTAAACTCTCACTTGTCCACAGACGGGTGATAGGCAGACTAGTACTGATGAAGACACCTGGAGATTTTATTTTCTTAAGAAATCACAAATCACAAAGTCCTCTTCCATCTGGTTCCAAGACACCTTATTTTAAGCCTGTCTCCAACTACGTGATCCCATGAACTCTGCATTCTAGCTGCATTTGCCTGCTTGTTATCCCATACATATGCTGTGTGTCCCTCTGAATTTCCCTCACCATACATACGACCCGAATGCCCTTTGATCCCTCATCCTGCAAGGAACAAATGATCTATAAAACCATGACCAATGCCCACCTAGCGAAAGTGCCTTCTAAACTGACATAACTATTTTATTTATATTGCTTACTAACATTTACTGTAAGCCTCCCAGAGTGCGCAGGTGTCTACCTCACTTCTTGATATCACTGCCCATTTGAGGGGAGACAGGGTTAAAGCTCTTGATCTAATAGCTAGTTCTCCAGTAACTTGATGATAAAAATAACAATAGAAGAGATGGCAGAAAATTAGGAATATTAATTTCAATCAATATCTAATGATATTGAAGTATACTTCAATATCAACCTTTAAGCAGATCAAACCAAAGTTGCATGAGACACACTATGAGCAAGAGTTTTTTTGAAAATCATATGTATAACCTCATGGTAGAGGTGACAAACTCTTGAGAATACCACTGAGATACAACTATTCATTCACATGGACACCTACAGGTGTCAAGAAATCTTTAAAATATCCCATAAAGGCTACCAAGTATAAATCACTCGAAAGAAAATTGTTGAAGATTTTTTTCATAGGGTTTTCTACAGATGGATTTCTGACAAATTGTACACACACAAAATGAAATACGATGCTTGGCTACTAAGTAAAAACTGTGTCTAGAAAAAAACAAAAGTCTTCAAAGTGACGGCAGTTTTGGATACCAACTTAGAAACTTTTATTTAAAGCCATGATAAAATTGAATATCCAAATTTTAATGGTTCATTTTATAACAAAAAATGTTTCAGTTCTGCCATGTCCAAAAATTTACCTTTCATTTTTTTGGTATTCCAATTACTTACTAGACATCTTCACCAAATACTCAAATGCAACACGTCCAAAGCTGAAATGATTATCCATTCCATTCCCACACATACAAGATAAAAACTGCTCCTTCACTCATATTTCCTACTTTAGTTAAAAATGCCAAAAACTGTGGTCACTCAAACCCGATGCCTCTAAGTTAGTCTTGACTTTTTTCCCAGCCTCAAGCCATAAATCCCAATAATTTCAATCGGCAAACTCTAACATATAAAACAAACAGCATAGATTTAAATATAAAGGGCCTTTTATAAACTATAAAATCCTTGGACAAGATATATAATCTTAAGTCTCAGTTTCCTAGTTTATAAAGTGAGGATATAATAAGACTTCTTTCAATATGAGATTATAAGAAATTTCTTTAAAATCAATGAACAGGTTTTGAGATATACCTTCATTATTCTACATTTTTCTCTTGGAATTCACAAAATGTCAGATTAAAGGTTATGAGAAATAACATTATTAGAGCAAAAATTATTGCACTTTCTTTAATCTTTTCCAAACTTGACTTCAGTACTCCTTTTTAGGAATTTTTAAATTGTAATTCTAGTGCTGTTTACAGTGTTGTCTTAGTTTCAATTGTACAGTATAGTGATTCAGCAATTCCATATATTACTCAATGCTCATCATGAGTGTGTTCTTAATCCCCTTCACCTACTTCACCCATCCCCCCAACCACCTCCCCTCTGGTTCTCTTTGTTCTCCAGTTTAGCCTGTTTTTCAGTTTGTCATTTTTTTCCCTTTGTTTGCTTGTTTTGTTTCTTAAATTCTGCATGAGTATGTGTTTTTTTTTTTTTAAAGATTTTATTTATTCATTTGACACAGAGAGAGAGATTACAAGTAGGCAGAGAGGCAGGCAGAGAGAGAGGAGAGAGGAGGAAGCAGGCTCCCTGCTGAGCAGAGAGCCCGATGTGGGCCTCGATCCCAGGACCCTGGGATCATGACCTGAGCCGAAGGCAGCGGCTTTAACCCACTGAGCCACCCAGGCGCCCGAGTATGTGTTTTTTTGACTGACTTATTTCACTTAGCATTATACTCTCTAGGTGCATCTATGTTGTTGCAAATGGCGAGATTTCATTCTTTTTTACGGCTGAAAAATATTTGTGTATACACATATATACATCACATATTCTTTATCAATTCATCAAAACCACAATAAGATATCACCTCACATCTGCCAGAATGGCTTAAATCAAAAGCTCAAGAAACAACAGGTTTTGGCGAGGACGTGGAAAAAAAGGAACCCTTGTACACTGTTGGTGGGACTGCAACTGGTACAGCCACTGTGGAAAACAGTATGGAGGTTCCTCAAAGAAGTAAAAATATACCTACCTATGATCCAATCATCGCACTACTGGGTATGTATCCAAAGAATACAAAAACACTAATTTGAAAGGATATATGTACCCCTATGTTTACTGCAGTGTTATTTACAATAGCCAAGATATGGAAGCAACCCAAGTGTCCACTGAAAAAGTATTCCTTTTCAAGGAATGTATTAACATTTCTTCTAAAAAAAAATCAGTTACAGAATACTATTTCATGGGGCTGTCGTGAGATTAAAGCTCATGATATATCATGTACATCCCACGCATGTTAATTAAAATCTTTCTCTTACAAATCCATTCTATTGCCTAAGTGTCCCACTTGTAACCTCTTTTGTTCCTATTCCTGTCACCATAGTTCTTGTCTCATACAGCTTAAACGCAACACCTTCCAACACCTCATCTACTGTCTCACCTCTTCAGCTCGTTCTCCACCCTGAAGCCTTTCTGAGGTACACATATGAGCAGTCTTCCAGGTAAAGAACAAATCCCTTAGGATATACACCCCTCTCAATTTGGTCCCAAGTCCTTTCCCAGTGTCTTGACACACCCTCTCCCAGTTGAGGCTGCTCCTGTGCAGTTCTGGAAGCAGCATTTACATTGCAATGTCTTAGGGTCCCAGCAGCTAATTTCTCTGTTAATGAAGTATGTGTGCTTTCAAGCCGCTGCCATTTCCCATGTCACTTTCTTGGTCTGTAAAAGCCACCCCACATCCGCCCCTTTCTCCATCTGGCAAACAATTCATCCTTCAAAGCCAACCCAAATGTCACTTCTTCTGTGAGGTCTTCCAATGAGTTAGTCACTCCTTTTGTGGACTCCCATGGCACTTTGTTCTCAACTCTGTCCTGGGGAGCTATTAAAACTCAGGAACAAAAGTGGAAAGATATAAACAGTGATTCAGAAATTATTAATTCCTAAAGCGTTTTTTTCACCCAAATCCCATCCATTATCTACTTTTCTTGATTTTACACACACACACACACACACACACACACACACACACACACACACACACAAAGGATCCAGAGGAAAACTGGGAACAAAAGCCTCAACGTCATCAAATAAATTCAGAAATCATCAAATTCTTCCAAATGAATCACACCTGATCTCATTTTGAAATACCTGATGGTGTCTTGACAACTTCTAAATGTCAAAGGAGTTTCAGGGAACAGCCAAAAAATTTTAAGACTCTCATAAGTTTCCAAAATATAATTTCTAAATTGTAACAGTGTTTTCTTTATACATGTGCAAAACTTTTAGAATTCAATGGGGAAATAAACTTTCATTTCAAAAATTAACTTTGAAATTGGGAAATAAAAACATATGCTATTTCCAGGCACTGGTCATAATAATAATAGCTACCATTCGCTGGGGTCCTAGTGCCAGAAGTCCTCAGGGCACTCCCTACAGATTCCTGCATTTAAATTCTACAGCTACCCAGTGAAGGAGGCATGATTCCTATTTTACAGACAAGGAATTTGGTCATAAAGGTCAAGTAAACTTGGTTAGACATTGTCTGGTAAAGACCCAAACCCAGGTCTTCTGACTCCTTGGCCAATGTGCATATTCTATAAGCTACAATAGAGAATCAAAAAGCTAGGTCGATTGCATAACTTCTCTACAGGGCAAATAATCAAAGATTTGCTTGGACGGTGACCTTCAAAGGGGTAGCCTTCTTTAACCAGGGGGATTTAACAGGAGCTATTCACTTCAGAATTATATACTAATCTCTTGTTGTACTAAAAGAAATTATCATAAGTATTTTTATTTCCTCAGAAAAGGAGAAAGTATAAAATTACCTTAAAAGGGATATATGTCTATTTTCTATTTATTTTGACATGACTATAAACTCAATTTATGGAAGATTAGTTCTAAGGACACAGGAGTCTGTTAAGCTAAAATTTATCTATAATATCTCAAAAACAAACAATAGGGGGGAAATCCTGCACTTCATTTAAGGACTGTTGGACAGCAATTGAATTTGTAAATAAAGTACAGAAAATATTAAACCAAGGTTTTGTAAATCCAGGTCTCTCTCTTTTTTTAATTTCTTCAATCCTATCAGTGTCTCTCATCCTGCATGAACATGGTAATTTTGATTTACATTTTCCTTGTTCTACTCAGCTGACTTCTCTTTGTCAAGTACTGGATAATGGAAAAACAAAGAACGCTGTATTTAATGAGTGCAAGAGTGCTAACACTATTGGCTCCATCTTTGGCCTTCCATCTTGCTCATGGTCACTTGATGACCTCTCCTGAGGTTAGTGTTCTGCACCCCTTGGAGATTAATATACATACCTTAGAAATGCCCACAAAGGCCGGGATGGGGAGTGGCTTCTTTTGCCTTCCATGATTTGTTAAAGATAACATAGTCTTTGCTCTTCCTGTTGCTCAGGAGGTGCTATGAGATCTAACTAAAGGTTAGTTATCACTTAGGTCCATGCAAATCCTTTGATCTCACTACAGTGAGATCTTCTGTGTGGCCCCTAGCTCAAAAATATCTATGGACTAAGGTCTGGACATTGCAGAGAATAAGTGCACAGCTGTATGGTCACCTGCCCAATCTCCCCTGTCAGTAAGTTGCCCTGAATAAAACTCTATCCAAACTGTATGGACTGGCCTGCTTCCAGTCTCAAAGTGACTTCTCAGTTTGGGGGATAATTTACTGTCCACTCCTACCTTCTAACATTAAATCTGGTAACACAAGAATTCCACACCATAACAAGAACCTTGAATTTAACTATTTTGTAAATACATGCTTATTTTCATATGGTCTTTTAATAAGAATGGAGATAATTTTTAGATATGTCTGCTTGTTTACACTTTCTGAAAATCCAGCAATAAATTACAGAGATATCCAACAGAAAGATGGCATTGTAGTGTTTCTCAAATATTATGCAAATTTCGCCAGTCATAAATACTCCAAACCTACCACTATCTTCACCTCTGTGATGACTCATCTAATTTATATGGCACTTGATTTTTCACAAGAATAAGAAATCCAAGAAAAAAATAGCATGCTACACTCGATGGAGTGCTGAACAAAAGCAAGTATGAAAAGTAACCACAGGGAAAAACAAAGAAAAATAACCACAGAATTCTGCATATTGCTAAAAGTTTTTATGATAGAGGGAATATTTGATAAGCAAAAAAGAATTTCAAAAAATTTTAATACTCTTTCCATTTCAGTGAGTCAACATCTATTTACTGAGTACCTGTTATGTAGCACATACTCCTAACCCCTTAGGGATGCAGTGGGATGGATATGCTACCACCATGCCACTTGCAGCCTATTCACATAGGGAATAGAGACAGTAAACAAATAAATGAAAATGTGACAGAGACTAAAATGGAAGAGAAATATAGGGTACTTTGGGTTTACATTAGCAAAGAGTTTTGATTGGTAAGAGCTTTCCTGTGAAGAGAACGATTAAGATAAGATCTGAAGAATGAACAGGAGTTAAGAAAGTAGGGGGAACAAGAAGTAAAAGTAAAAGAAATAACAGACAAGCAGGCCCAGAGGCTTTAGGGAGAAGTCCAGTATGGCAGAAGAGCACAAGTAGTGAGCCAAGCAGATCTCCCTATAGGACTGACCGGCTCATTCCCCCAAGTTGCTAAGAGTGCTGCTGGCCAAGAGCCCTCAACTGTAAGCCTCCTTTGCAGATTTCCACCTGCTGAAGAAACCTACCCTGCCTGCTTGTGCCTTTCTCCAGAGGCATTTAGGGAGTATCCAGTGTAAGGATATAAAATCCTGGCCACTTGTCATAGCTCCAAGGCCACCACTAGGGGAAGAGGAGACCATCACTGGGACTACCTTGAGCTGGACTTCTCCCTCTATCCACTTAGCCGATCTTCTCCCCCTTCCCTCCCAAAGGTGTTGATCTCAGGGCATTCCTCAAACAAATTCTTACACAAGAAACTCCCTCTTACACTCTGTTCTCCAGCTCTGGGATCTAATGTGAGTTGGGATGAGAGGCTAAAAGATAGACAGTGGGCAACTCATTCAGGGCCCCATCTGGAATTCAGTCCAAGGGCTTACTGTTTATTTTTTTTTTTCCCAAGAGTTTAAAATAAACATGTGACAAGATCACTAATCACATCATTAGACAAGAGAATACAAAGAACAACATGAGGCACATCACCCACTATGGAATTTCTCCCTGAACTTTGAGGTCTGGTGATCATCAGAGTGGAAATACCTGAAGCTTTTTATGGAAGGAAATTACCTTGAAATTCTGATGTAATAGGACGATACCTCAGTTTGTGTACTGGTGGCCACCCAACCACAGCTGTCACACAGGTATTATGATGCCCCTAGCTTTAGGTAGAAAATACTAGAGGTGGAAGATAGTATTCATTAAAAAATTCTTATATGGGATGGGATCGGGAAGGAGAAAAACCATAAGAGACTCTTAATCTCAGGAAACAAACTGAGGGTAACTGGGGGGCGGTGGGAGGATAGGGATAGGGTGGCTGGGTTATGGACACTGGGGAGGGTTTGTGCTATGGTGAGTGCTGTGAAATGTGTAAGCCTGATGATTCAGAGACCTGTACTCCTGGGGCAAATAAAAAAAAATTCTTATATGGAATTACATGAGAATAAAACAGATCCCATTCATGTGTCATAGCAGATATTTTCTGGTGAAAACACTATAAAAGAAAAGAAAAAGAGAAAATAAAAGAAGAACAAAGAAACAAATCCTTTCATATTAAACAAGAGTTTGGAATTTTTATATCTTATGCAACATAAAACTCACCAGAAAAAATTTATTGAAAATTTCTCCCTGTTGCCATCATTTGGGTATTTTGTAATAATTCCTTTAGGGGCTCTACTTCTTGGTGTACAAGCTACCTAAAATGTGTCAGTAAATAAGTCATCATTCTGCCAAAGACAGTTTATTCGATATGACCTGTACAAATCCATTTTGAATACAGTCTTACGTCCAGCTTCTTGCTACCAAGAAGCAACTCTTTGATTTATTTGCATTTGTCGAATAAAGTCAGCTTCTTAAAAATCAAAAGAAAACAAAGGGCTGTAGCATAGTGGATGAATGAGAGTGGAATACAAACAGGGACCCACCAGAGCACCAGTATGGGTTAACAGACTGGGACAGTGCTGGGGCTGCTGAAGGGCACTAGTGGGCTGTCTCCAACTGCAGCGCCTTCAGGATTCATCTCAGCTCTTAAGCCCAGGTCACACTCTTCCCTAGCAGCTCCCAGCCAAGGACTGGGCACAAAAGCCTACTAGGACCTTGTCATTTCTGTTCAAAATAGGAATTCTGTAAAGGCAACTTCTGCTCCATCACTCGTGCTGGACCAGCTGAGGTGTTGCCAGATCTGTCACAGTCTTGAGGGTCTCGGCCCAATCCTCTCCCACCCTAGCCCCCTCCCAACAGGTTTCCTTTCACAGGAGTCAGATGTGAACTGTGGGCGTTCCTCCCACTGACATAGTGATGAATCAACAGTGATTAGTCCTGATGAAATATGGGTGGTGACAGAAAGAAGGGTCAAGAATAACTGCTAGATTCTTGCTAATGCACCTGAGGTGGGAACACTGAAAGGGGAACAGACGTAGGCAGATCCTAGGTCCACCTCAGGTCAGGCTAAGAATAAGGCACCTTGGAGAAATCCAACTTTAATCCAGTGACCTAACAGTACAAAGGGTACAGTTTGGGACAACAGATTGGAATTTTGTGAACTTCTTTCCAAGCATGACAATGTTCACTAATGACTTTGAATATTTCAGTTCACTATGAATTCCAGTGCGGAAGCTGATGTGGTAGGTGGGCCTTACAGTCTAAAAGACACGGGTTTGAAAACCAGCACCTATTAGCTAGAGAGCTTCCCAATCATAAATGGGGATGATAATTCCCACCTGACAGGGAGGTTATGACCCAGCATAATGACAGAAACAACCGGCAGTTTAAAAAAAAAAAAAAGAAAGAAAAAAAGTTTATTTTCTTTTCCTATCTCAATGAACATGTTTGTTAGGCACAAGTAATACTAACCCTTCATTAGGCGGCCCTAAATGTACATGCATGTAAGGACTATGCCCTGTAAAACTTAGCTGGCATCAAAATGCCTTAATGGTGTGTAGCATGTCATAATTGCCTATGCTGCTCCGCCTATGGAGAAGCCAAGGCAGAGAGGGTGAAAATTTCCACCAGCAAAAGCAAAAAGAAGATAAAACCTTCCTACCATGGCATCTAAACAGGAGACTACAGGCTCCAAGTAGTACCTACTGCAGTCCAAAATAAAAATAGCCATGAAAAGAACACAGTCCATCACATCATAGATAACACATATTTAGAACTGTTTTATTAAATTTTTTTTTATAGCATCAAAGAACCAAAAAAGCGATTTACTTCTACTTAAGAGTGGACGTACTATAGCCTCATGCTATTTTTCACTGTCTACTTTTGTCAGAATGGCCATTGTGATTTATTTACTAGAGAACTAGAATTTGTATGCAACCAGTGAAGGAATGCAACTTCATTCCATAAGATCTGCTTGACTGACAGTCACACAAACCATATCTGCTTGCAGATGTGGACATACACACGGCTGATTATTTTTGTGCCCCTGCACTACATGCCATATACTACCCAGCCCTCCTAAAATACTGATTTAATATTTAGACAAAGAAAACAATTTCTCGGAGGAGCGGCAAGATGGCGGAGGAGTAGGAGACCGATTATCATCAGGTCCCAGGA
>LNAC01001433.1:347-21526 GCA_002007465.1 Ailurus styani
CGCCTCAGAGAAAAGCAGTCCCTCCCGTCTCCTGGTCTCTGGCCGCGCTCCGAGCTCACCTGGCCTGTGACCGAGTGTCTCTGTCTCTGGCACAGCCCCGTTTAGAATCTCCAAACCCGGCAGATTCCTGCAGCCGCTCCCACACTGCTCCTCCCGGAGGAGGAAGGAGGGGGTCTCTCCGGGTCTGCCACCCGTGGGGTCCCCGCTCACAGATCAGTGGCCTGGCTGTGCTTTAGATCACAGCCCAAGGTAACCCCGAGCTGAGAGACACCTCAGCTCAGCTCCGTCTCTCCCACTGGCTTCTCTCTGAGACCTGGGAGCTCGGTCACGCTCAGACACCCCTGGTCTTTTTGTGTCCCCGTGGGTCCTGAGACCACACTGGCCCTGCAGGGGTTTCACCCCCCGCTTGGCCTCTGGGGCGACGTCCCTCAGTGGAGCCGACTTCTAACAGTTCCGAGTCTTTGCCCCGCTGCTCGCCCCCTTGCCGGCAGCTGGCCCCTCCCCCTGGGGTCTATCTTCCCGTCGCCTCAGATTCACTTCNCCCCCCTTGCCGGCAGCCGGCCCCTCCCCCTGGGGTCTATCTTCCCGTCGCCTCAGATTCACTTCTCCACACGTCCTACCTTCCAGAAGGCGGTCAATTTTCTGTTCCTAGAATTGCTGTTCTTCTCTTCAATCTCTGGTGGAATTTGTAGGTGTTTAGAATAGTTTGATAGCTCTCTGGGTGAATTCCTGGGACCTGATGATAATCGGTCTCCTACTCCTCCGCCATCTTAGCCACTTCGACCATCAGATAGCTTTTTAAGGGGTCTTTTTGACCTATCATGATTCTCACTGTATATTTACATTTTAAAAAATTAGCATCTTGTTCTTAATTCACTAGATCATTATCACCTTCCAAGTAACTCTTCAGACCTGATCACTACATCATTTTCTTAGCATACTTAGCATAGATGACAAAGGCATGCTTTTAATGGACTATGATGTAAATTCCTACTAGAAATATAAAAATCACTAGAGCATGTCCTGAGTGATATATATAAATACACTTGCTAATTATTACTGGAAGAGAGCATGACTAATGCAACAGCAGATGTTTTAAAAAATAAAAGGTCACAAGCATTTTCAGACTATTAAAACATTTATTTATGTAGTGAATTTGCATCTGGATTTCTTTGTCTCTGCCTTGATCTCTGTGTCTTACAGACATGCAAGGAATGGCTGTTGTCAGAAACATTAACTACCCATGCATAAGAGATTCGATAGAAATGGTCAGAATGGAGCAAGGTTCCAATGGAAGTGAATGAAAGCCACCAGATATTACAAATCATTACAGACCATTGAAATAAAATTGGTTATGTTCATAAAAAATTAAAAATAAATACCTTTTCCCCATAATGAGCTAACAAGCTGCAATAATTAATCTTGAGTTGCTGTTAGGTTAGATAATAACAATCCCCAGGCCTTTTTCAAAAACAAGTAGCAAAGATACATACCTTAAATGATGCAGTCAATTTTGGAAAACAGTTTGGCAGTTTCTTAAAATGTTAAAAATAGGTTTACTATATGACCTAGCAATTTTACTCTTGGGTATCTACCCAAGATAAATAAAAACATTCAAAACATATGTTCACACAAAGACTTGTATGAAAATGTTTATAGCAGCATTATGTATAATTGCCAGGGGTGGGGAAGGAAACAATCCAAATGTCTATCAACTGGTGACTTACCAAACTGCTATATTCATTCACTGGACTATTAGCCCTTAAAAGGTGACTGAAGTACTGACACATGCTACAACTTGGATGAACCACAAACATATTACGCTAAGTTAGAGAAGCCAGTCATGAAAGATCATGGTACCATTTCACAAAATTTCTAGAAAAGGCAAATCTATAGAGACTGAGAGTAGGTTGGCAATTGCTGGGAATGAAATAGATGGCAAATGGGCACAAAGCTTCTTTTGGGAGGATGGAAATGATCTAAAATTAGATTGGCATGATGATTGCACAACAGTATAAATGTACTGAAAACCGTTCAGTTGTATACTTAAGACAGTGAAGTCTATGTACAGTTATATACATTACTCTTCAATAAAGCTTTTTTTTTAAAAAAAGCTACATACTTCCTCTGTTTCCAACTGTTACCAAACTAATTTTTCCTTTTATCCTCAGGCCAGCTTTTTTTCTATGGAGTCTGACTATTAAAGAACATCCACTGGGTTATGTTCCTCAGATGAATTCAAACATTTTTGATTCTGAAGGAATCCTCTCAGGTCAAATTTGCCTGGTTAATATCACAGATATCCCATGACCAGTGAGATTATTTTAAAATACATTTCAGAAGCATTAAAACAAAAATACTTTCTTTTTTTTTTTTTTAAAGATTTTATTTATTTATTTCACAGAGGGAGAGAGATCACAAGGAGGCAGAGAGGCAGGCAGAGAGAGAGAGGGGGAAGCAGGCTCCCCGCTGAGCAGGGAGCCCGATGCGGGCCTCGATCCCAGGACCCTGAGATCATGACCTGAGCCGAAAGCAGAGGCTTTAACCCACTGAGCCACCCAGGCGCCCTCAAAAATACTTTCTATAAAAGAATATCTGGTAGCAAGTCCCTCCTAATTACCTTTTAGGAATTTGCCTTTTAGTGAAATACTCAAGTGTCTGTAGGTGTGGCATACACAGAATGTGCGGAACAAGCAATTAAAAATGAAATAACCTGTTCACTGCTTCTTCTGGAGAAAAGAGCTTGTCATTTTCTAAGGTAAAAACATCATGCTCAACTGATAACATGTAAAGAAGATATAACTTATATATGTCCATGAAGCTGTTAAGTAAGAATGAGGTGGTTCCATATGTACTGACATGAATGGAGAACCTCATGAAATCAAAAAGCAAAATGCTGAAAAAAAGGTAAAAAGATAGCACAAACATGTATATAATGTATGTACAAGTATTTTTATTTACATAGGACACCCCAAATTGCCAAAAGTAACTTTTTTGGGGGGGGATGGGATTGGTTGAGGAAGGCGTAAGGGTTGAGGAAGTGTTTATTTAGCTTGGACATTTCTGGATTGATTTTTAAATTAAGTATGTCAGTTTTATAAATAAAAGAGCAAAGAAAAAGAAAGATGGAAGATGTGATAAAGTTGTGTCTTTTTCTGTGTCCTGTACTCTTTAATTCTCCAAGAAATGGTACAGCTGTACGTTCCAGTGCAAGAGTAGGGAAATAATCTAGACTAGCCTAAGGGTTTAGCACTATATTTTGGAACACTGGCCACACAGTAATGTGTCTGGTCTGTGCAGCTGCTCATAGGGCAATGAGGATTGATCAGACTGATCTGGCTAATGAAACACTTCATTGAGCATGCTGCCTATTGGATTATGAAAATTTTCCATCCTAGCTAAAACTGGATGAACACACTGTGAAACACAGTGATAGTTTATCCTGGAAAGCTGTGCAATAGAAAAGTCCACATGATGGGCTGAGCCTGATTGTTTTAAAAGGTGGATTTATTCCTTTTAACCTAAAAGGAGTTGTGGCCACAAGCACTAGTGGATGATCATTCCTGCCCTTCCATTTATAACCTCTCCCTCTTTTTAAAAAAGCCAAGTTGTTTTAAGATTTCTTGCCCCAGGCAACAACCCTTTTATAAACAACTCTTTATATTCTCCACGTGACCCTTCTTTAGTACACACATCAAGAGAAAATTGCCTGGATGGCCTCTTCAGTTTTTCTCTGTTCCAGAGTTCTCAGGGGGGCCTAAGGTGGAGGATCTCAGCTCTCAGCTAAGGTGAAGATAAAATATTTTCCATTTTCTGAGATCGTATTGGCTCAGAGCACGGGTTAATAAAGTGTAGTCCCTGGAGCCAACTTCATCTCATAACCTGTTTTTGTACAGCCCATGAGCTAAGAATGGATTTTACATTTTTAAATGTTGAAAAAGGTCAAAGAAGAATAATATTTCATGATGTGTGAAAATGATATGAAATTCAAATTTCAGAGTCTATAAATAAAGTTTTATGGGACTATAACCACACCATTCTTTATGTATTTGTGCTAAAAGAGCAGAATTTAGTAGTTGCAATGAATGCTCTACAATCCCCAAAACCTAAATATTTGCTAGCTGGTCCTTTCTGGAAACAGTTTTTTCAATCCCTGGCTTAGTAGAACAATATTGGCATCAGGGTCTTTGGTAGTAGCAACTTGGAAAAAGTCTGAATTGAAGTTCTCCTTCAATAGTCCAGTAAATGGACAATTGGTATGGGGAGTTTCTCTCTAGCTTATCTGGGAAGCATAATGAATTGCGTTTCCTGAAATTAACTAAAGTGATCCATATGGGATATTCGGAATACGAGAATGCTAGGTGTAGTGAGTTATGTGACATCATCCTTAAAGCATGACATCACACTGCTTCTGAGAGACTATTCATTATAATACACACCATTGATTTAATAATAGCTTTTCTAGAAAAAAGATAAACACATTAATTGCATGACACATGCTAATTGGAAATGCTAAATATGTTAATTATTTTAATGTGGTTGTTTGACCCCTTGGAAAGTATACTTCTTGAAGGCTATAACTGTATCCATTTTTGCAAACAAAAGTTGTCACATGGAGCTCCAAGATATCAGGAACCTCTAAAGCAGAGTTTTGTAATCATTAGCAGATTGTGACATCAATTTGGTGGACTTACTTCCAGGATTTAAAAAATAAAATAAGACAAATTGGTACTAGAGAGAAATATCAGAATAAATTAGAATATATACCAAAAAATGGAACATACACATCACACAATGTATGCTTTATTTCATGATATTCTTGTTTAAGCTTATATACATATATGATGGGTGGTGATGGAAACATATTTCTTATCATGGGTTGTAGTAAAACCAGTTTGAAAGCTTCTGCCCTGGTGGCTATGTTTAAGCTGTACTCAGCAGGATTATTAAAAGATCAGCTGTGATATGTGATGTGAGGTTTTGCAGAAGCATCAGGACAGTGAAAGCAGAGTGTGGGCCATGAGGATGGTCTGCCCAATGGCAAGAGCTTCCCCAACACCTGCCATGGGCTTTACCCTAGGGTGAGTACAGTGAAAGCTGCAAAGCAATAGGTGACATGATATCCATCCTTGAGAAGCTGACAGACTATTGGGGACCAAGATACATGCCCTAGCAATAACAGAAGTTAGGGGAGGTTTATCATATCTGGAGAATGGTAGGGGAAGATCACATCTGTGGTTATAAGTGGAAAACAGGCTTACCTAAAAAAGGATGCAGGAGCGATTGTTGAATGATTTTGGTTTGTTCAGCTCAGAATATTTATTCTTCAAGTTTCAACCAAAATGAGAAGGCTTCCTGCCAATCCCACCTTATGCCCCCTTTTCCATTGTTTGTTAATTCCCTTCCTGCTAGCAGTGACCTTGAAGGGGCAGGATGGTTCTCCCTTATANGTTAATTCCCTTCCTGCTAGCAGTGACCTTGAAGGGGCAGGATGGTTCTCCCTTATATTCAGGTGTGCAGAGCNAACAATGGTCCTGCTAGCAGTGACCTTGAAGGGGCAGGATGGTTCTCCCTTATATTCAGGTGTGCAGAGCCTTCTACCCACAGTCCTTGGTCCAGAGAAGCAATTTGATTGATTTTGATGATAAGTTAATGAATGAAAAACTCTGGTTTAGTTATTTTCCATCTGTAAAAATGGTGAGCTTCAAAATATCCATTTAGGTCTGAGAAGACAAATTGACTTGATCTGAGCCTCAGGGATCTGGTACAGTTATGGAGAATATCCTGTTCAACAGGCTTTTGGAAGTAAAATGGGTTCCTAGAAAAGGTAAAGTCAGGAACATGGCAGGGCTGTCCAGTATCACCAGTGCTATTCAACATAGTACTAGAAGTCCTAGCCTCAGCAATCAGACAACAAAAAGAAATAAAAGGCATCCAAATCGGCAAGGAAGAGGTCAAACTCTCACTCTTTGCAGATGATATGATACTTTATGTGGAAAACCCAAAGGACTCCACTCCAAAACTGCTAGCACTCATACAGGAATTCAGTCAAGTGTCAGGATATAAAATCAATGCACAGAAATCAGTTGCATTTCTATATACCAACAACAAAACAGAAGAAAGAGAAATTAAAGAGTCAATCCCATTTACAATTGCACCCAAAACCATAAGATACCTAGGAATAAACCTAACCAAAGAGGCAAAGAATCTGTATTCAGAAAACTATAAAGTACTCATGAAAGAAATTGAGGAAGACACAAAGAAGTGGAAAAACATTCCATGCTCATGGATTGGAAGAACAAAGTTTGTGAAAATGTCTACATTACCTAGAGCAATCTACACATTTAATGCAATCCCTATCAAAATACCAGAAAGTTATTTCAAAGAAATGGAACAAATTATCCTAAAATTTATATGGAACCAGAAAAGACCCCAAATAGCCAAAGGGATGTTGAAAAAAAAAAAAAGCAAAGTTGGTGGCATCACAATTCCAGATTTCAAGCTCTATTACAAAGCTGTCATCATCAAGACAGTATGGTACTGGCACAAAAACAGACACATAGATCACTGGAACAGAATAGAGAGCCCAGAAATGGACTCTCAACTCTATGGCCAACTAATCTTCAACGAAGCAGAAAAGAATGTCCAGTGGGAAAAAGACAGTCTCTTCAACAAATGGTGTTGGGAAAACTGCTCAGCCACATGCAGAAAAATGAAACTGGATCATTTCCTTACACCATACACAAAAATAGACTCAAAATGGATAAAAGACCTCAATGTGAGAAAGGAATCCATCAAAATCCTCGAGGAGAACACAGGCAGCAACCTCTTCGATCGCAGCCACAGCAACTTCTTCCTAGGAACGTCACCAAAGGCAAGGGAAGCAAGGGCAAAAATGAACTATTGGGACATCATCAAGATTAAAAGATTTTGCACAGCAAGGGAAACATTCCACGAAACCAAAAGACAACTGACAGAATGGGGGAATATATTTGCAAATGACATATCAGATAAAAGGCTAGTATCCAGGATCTATAAAGAGCTTCTCAAACTCAACACCCATAAAACAAATAGCCCAGTCAAGAAATGGGCAGAAGACATGAACAGACATTTCTCCAAACAAGGCATCCAAATGGCCAACAGACACATGAGAAAGTTCTCAACATCACTCGGTATCAGAGAAATACAAATCAAAACCACAGTGAGATACCACCTCACACCTGTCAGAATGGTTAAAATCAATGAGTCAGGAAATGACAGATGTTGGTGACGTTGTGGACAAAGGGGAACCCTCCTACACTGTTGGTGGGAATGCAAGCTGGTGCAGCCACTCTGGAAAACAGTATGGATGCTCCTCAAAAAGTTGAAAATGGAGCTACCATATGACCCAGCAATCACACTACTGGGTATTTACCCTAAGGATACAAAGGCAGTGATCCTCAGGGTCACTTGCACCCAAATGTTTATAGCAGCAATGTCCACAATAGCAAAACTATGGAAAGAACCTAGATGTCCATCAACAGATGAATGGATAAAGAAGAAGTGGTATATATATACAATGGAATACTCTGCAGCTATCAAAAGAAATGAAATCTTGCCGTTTGCAATGATGTGGATGGAACTAGAGGGTATTATGCTGAGCGAAATAAATCAATCAGAGAAAGACAATTATCATATGATCTCTGATATGAGGAACTTGAGGGCGGGGTGGAGGGTCGTGGGGTGTATGGAGGGAAAAATAATGAAACAAGATGGGATTAGGAAGGAGACAAACCATAAGAGACTCCTAATCTCACAAAACAAACTAAGGGTTACTGGGGGGTGGGAGGGTAGGGATAGGGTGGATGGGTTATGGACATTGGGGAGGGTTTGTGCTTTGGTGAATGCTGTGAAAAGTGTAAGCCTGATGATTCACAGACCTGTACCCCTGGGGCAAATAATAATAAGAATAAAAATAAAATAAAACCAAAAAAATACAAAAAAATAAAGAAACAAAAAACAATAAAACAAGAAGTCAGCCAGTGCCTTAAACCTCTAGATTTGATTTGGTGATCCACATGACTCAATTTTTCCCTTTCCAAAGGCAATTATGGCTTCAAAGAGTCAAAGTTTATGATGAAGACTATCTTAGTCAATTAGGGCCACTATGACAAAATACCAGAGACTGGGTAGCTTATAAACAACAGTAATTTATTTCTTAAAGCTCTGGAGGTTAGAAGTCCCAGATCAGGGGGTTGGATTATAATGAGGGCTCTTTTCCAAGTATCATACCTCTCATTCTTCCCTCACATGTTAGCTTTCTGGGTGGCTAGGTGTCCCTGTGTTGTCTCATTCATAAGGATAGTAATTCCATTCACGAGGGTCTCACCCTCATGAAATAACCACTCCTCAAAGCTCCCACCTCTTTTTTTTAAGATAGATTTATTTATATATTTGAAAGAGAGGTAAAGAGAGAGAGAGAGAGAGAGGTGATTCCTTCCTCTGGGGGAGGAAGAGGGAGAGAGAGAATCTCAAGCAGACTCCCTGCTGTACATGGAGCTTGATGTGGGGCTTGTACCCACACTCCAAGATCACAACCTGAGCTGAAATCAAGAGTCAGTTGCTTAACTGAATGAGCCATCCAGGCACCCCAAAACTCCCTTCTCTTTATATTATCACATTGGGCATTAGGCCTTCAACATATAAATTTTGAGGAAACACAAATATGCAGACCATAACTGTGACAATGATGATGATGATAGCAATATTTCCTATATTGCGACGTTTTATAATTCTGGAAGCATATTTATACAATTTCCTTGTTTGTGCCTCACATGTTCTTTGCTGGACTGCTGGACTACTATTACTAAACTATTTAGGAGATGAAAAAAACTGACAGGTTATGAGAACAATTCAGTTAGATAACTGGTGCTTAAGAACATAGACTTACTAATTCCCCATGTCACACCCTGCATCCCACATCTCTGCAGCATTCTTTGATAGTGTTACTTGCCATCCACTAATGGAGCAGGGCTAATCTGGTTATAACCTACATATGAGATTACTCGCAGAAGACACAGCTCTTCCCTCACCTTTATTTGCAAAATTAATATACTTTCACTGTTTAAGAAAAAAAGAAAGAGAAAATATATAAAGTAAAAATAAAAAGTGAAAGTTTTCCAGTTCCCACATCTGAATACCTTATCTGACTTCACTCCTGAGATATTAAGAACACCAAAGAACCACTCAGAAATATTTTAAAGTTCCAGCAGAGAAAGATGAAGAAGCCAGCCATTGAGATTGAGAAGCAGCAGTCAGTGATGTGGAGCAAAGCAGAAGAATGAGTCCTTCTAAAGGATCCAGAGTTGATCATGGAAAGAGCTCCTGGCCTCTGTAAACAGTTTGGTGGGTTTGCCTATTAGGTCTTTGTCTTGTACTTACACATATATTTGGTATTCCATGTAAATATACTATATGTTAAACATGTATGCTATTTTATGCACACACCATATTTTTTAGGATGCTTTGAGCTGCTAGTAAAACAAAACCCAGACTCAATGAATCTTAAGCAGTCAGGAAAATGTATTACTGCACACAATATGAAGTCCCAAGCTTAGTTTGTTCCATGTTCATTCAGTAGCTCTACAGTATCATTTAGGATTCAAATTGTTTCCACAGTCACTCTTTCCTTCTGTATATGTGAGGTTTGTACTTGGCTTGTTCATTGCATTCCAGTCACTGCAGTTCTAGCCATCATAGCAGTTATTAGACATTTAGTGGAAGAAGACAGTTTCTTCCTGTTTTTCTTTATCAGAGAAAAAAATTCCTTTATCAGAAACTTCTTAGCAGATTTCTCAGGTTTTAATGACCTGGATTGGGTCATTAGCCCACTATTAAACCAATCACTGGTGTTAGTGTGATTATCCTGGCTTATTTAGGATGGAGGCAACGCCAATGAGGAGGAAGCTACTGGAGAGACAAATAACTGTCTTCTCTTACTGCCCCCTGCTTTTTAAATATAACAGTGTATAATTTTTTCCCATGTAAGTACAGCATAATCTACCTTATGCTTTTCAGAGGGTCAAATATTTCATAATATGAGTATACTGTAGTTCATTTAAGATTTCCCTTATTGATGGAAAGCTTTAGTGTTTCTATTTTTTTCTATTTTTCTATTACAACCTTTGAATAACTGTGGATATAAAACTATTACTTGTGGGATACATTCTTAAACTGTAAATTCCTGGATTCCTAGGTTTATAGACGCATGACCTTAGATTGCTCATGGCTAGAGTCAAAGGTCTACAACTCTTAAATTATGGTAGGTACTTCCCTTCCTTACCCTTATAATGGATCTATTCCCCTTCAGAGTAGTGGTACCAATATGCATTTCTACCAAAGTATAAGCAAGTGGTTTTTTTGTTTGTTTGTTTTTCCCACCAACTCCGGATATTTAATGACTTTTTTTTCTAGCCACCTAGCTTCTAAAGAATTATAACTGATATTAAATTGTTTTTTTTTTAATTCAGAGATGCAGATGCTATTAAGGATACTACCTACCTCAGAAAGAGAGAGGAAGAAACACTAACTTTTCTCTTCCACCTGCACTTCTATCTCCTAGCAAAGCCTCCCATTTGCCAAACCTACCAGAGAGTCATAGAAACAGGGAACACTGGGAAATGTAGTCCAGTAATACATAGCAAATTAGCAAAGTGTGGCAGAAAGACAAATGAGAAGCATGACTACTCCTTTCACAGGGATGGTTGCCTTTCTGTCACTAGGTGTCTGCTAAGGTGATATGCCTTGTTTGACGGTCTTTTTTTTTTCTCCCTCTCTTCCTTTTCACCTTTATGATAACTGATCCATTTTAAAATGTATTGATCATCTCAGACTTAAATATTATTTTTCTGTGCCAAGCGCTTATGCCTTTACCATCTCAGACAATCATTTTCAAGCTCTTCCTTGTAAGAGTTCTTTTTATATGAGGGAGCCTTATGGACTTACCAGACATAAGGATTCACTCAGACCAGTCAAAAAAAATGAAGCATATCATAAGGCTGTGCATGGCAATAAGGGCAAAAGAATCCCATGGAAATTTGAGAAGAGAAATTGCAAAATAGTAAAATTTGGCCTCACAGAAATTAAACCTGAAAGGTCATTCAGCTCCAGAACCCTTTCAGCAGGAGATTCTGGTTCCTTATCCCAGAGCACAACCTTTACCATGATTCAACCACTGTCTCTCCCTCTTGCCATGTATTTTTGTACTTTACCTATTACTGATCTCTACAACCTTTCTCAATTTTTTTTTTGGCTTGTAATTTTTCCTTCCTCTCAACTCTAGAATCATGGTATTGAGTGCTTGTGCCTCTGTCAGAATCTTTTCAGCTTCCACTCCAAGTATTTGCCACTTAATTATCTCAGTTCCTTGAGACTAGAATCTGATATGCCCCATTCGGAAAGAACACTTTTGTGCCAGGGCGCTGCCTTACATTGTATCAAATCCTTCTTTCACTCCAATAAGCTTGGTTTAGAGGGTGGGTGGTGTTTCATGAAACAGAACATAGAGGCCTAGGGCCATACCCTGAGCGGGAATGTGGGTGTGGTAAGTTTCCTAAGAAAGAGATGGTATGTAGGGCAAAGAAGACACTCCACTTTCTTGTGTAGCTCTTAATTTTGTTTGTTAATTTTCTCATCAACTTGATTGTAAGCTCCTTAATTGTATTAACTATATTAAACAATCTTTTTGCATCCTTCACAATATTCATTCATTCATGCATTCCTTCATTCATTCATTCTTTGGTTTATTTGTTCATCCATTTAATCAACCCTTTTAGTGAATTCCTATCATGTTTCAGGCATTGGGTAGGACCCAGGGATAAAGAAGAGAAAGACTACATCTCCCCATCAGGACCTCTCTCATTGCCCTTGTAGCTTCCATTTTTGCAAAAGCTCATTTCCTCTCAATCATGGTTCAAGGATAACTTTGAGACTTAGAAATGCCAAGAACCAGGAACTCAGAGGTCACAATGTCTCATTTAAGTTCTTTTTTGTTGTTGCTGTTGTTAAGATTGTATTTATTTATTTGATAGAGCAAAAGAGGGAGAGAGACAGAGAGCACAGGTAGGGGGAGCAGCAGAGGGAGAGGGAGAAGCAGGCTATCCGCTGAGCAGGGAACCTTATGAGAGGTTTAATCCTAGGACACTGAGATCATGACCTGAACCAAAGGCAGATGCTTAACCAACCTAGCAACCCAGGTGCCCCTTATTTAAGTTCTTTTATCAGAATTTTTTTGAGGGTCAACTACATAGCTTCCTTGAATTATGATGGGGTTACATACCAATTAATCCATTGTAAATTGAAAATATCCTAAGTAAAAAATGCATTTAATACACTTAGCCTATTGAAAATCATAAGCGTTAGCCTAGCCTACCTTAAATGTGTTCAGAACATTTACATGAGCTTACCATTGGTCAAAATCATCTAATATAAACCCTATTTTATAAAAAATATTGAATATCTCATGTGATCTAGTGAATACTGTACTGAAATTGAAAAACAGAATAGTTGTGTGGGTAACAGAATGGTTATAGGTCTATCTCTTGTTCTTCTCATGATCATGGCTGACTGGGACTTGCAGCCACTGCCCAGAACCAGGAGAGAGGATTGTCCTGCATATCACTAGCCAGAGGAAAAGATAAAAATTCAAAATCCTAAGTATGGTTTCTACTGAGTGTATATTGCTTTTGCACCATTACACAGTCAAAAACTTTTAAGTTGAACTATTGTTAAGTTGGGGACCATCTGTATAGTCTTCCTGCAGTGGAGTCTCTCCACATGGCATCAAATAAAGCTGCTGATGGCTTTCAGCTTTGTCTCAGAAGTGTGCTTTGATTTTTGTTAGCTTCCTGCTTGAGTCAGCTGTCCTGATTTTCACATCACAAGTTTAGTATATTCTACCCTTTAAAAGGGAGATAAATACAGACAATACCAAATCTATAGCAACACCCCTCTAACCTGCTCCAATTCCTATTTTTCTCATTATGATCACCAACCCAGATGTTCAGACACTTAATTACTGATTTATAGGTCTCCATCTTCTTCAAAGCACATTCTGTAAGTCATTAGCCTATTTAAAACCAAATTGCATTTTGAATAATCTGTTCTCATACTGAAATTTACTCCAAAATCTATATTTTTTCATAAAGTAAGTCTTCCCTCTTTCCTTTTAAAACTGATTTTACTCTTCTCTATTACTAAAACTTTAAGTCAGGAAAAAAGAGATTTCCAAACATTGGAAAGGCATCAGTGATGAGTCAGCACACTGCATTCTTCACTTTCCTGTTCCTGTTCCAAATGCTGTTCTAGAGCCTTTGATGCAACGTGAAGTGAGGCCTTGTTCAGAGTTTGTTTTTCAGTTTGTAGATGTGTAATCACCTGAAGTAGTTATGTTATGGCTACAACAGAAAAATAGTTTGTAGTGTCTGAGACGTACATGTTCCCACAGGCAATCCCAGTGGTCATAAATCTCAGTGCCATGTGGGGTTTGTTTATTCCCAAATATAGGGCAATTTTATTTAAGTGGAATCACCCCCCTCTCTCTCTACTGCTAACAGCCCCTCTCCTAAAGGCATTTGGATTCAGGTGAGGGCTTGTTGTCTGCTTTCCTGCCCTTTCTAGAAATAGCTCAGCTCTAAATTGATCTAAAACTCATTTCCTTATATCTATTTGATATAGAAGTCATTTTTCAATATTTTGAAAGTCAATATTTTCAAATTATACCTACACCAAGTGATTTTTATTTATTTATTTATTTATTTATTTATTTATTTATTTATTTATTTATTTATTTTGAGGCCCAATGAACACTGAATGGATTGTATTAGGATAAAAGCAATTGATTCCCTCTCAAAAAACTTTGCCAATCTATGTTCAGGAGTGTGAAACAATGGTATTCACTACTGCTTACCTCAGATAGCCAAAGGCTATTCTTCCTTATTTTTCTTCCTTCCCTTTCTTCCTTCCTCCTTTTACTTCATTTTCCTTCCTTTTCTTTCCCCTTCCTTCCTTCCTTCCTTCACCCCTCCCATACTTTATTTCATCTGCTTGCTATTGCCAGGGAAATATTAATTCCCTTTCTAATTTCTACATTCTAGTACATTATATAATAAAATTCTCTGGGTGTGTGCTTTTTAAATTAATGCCAACACATAAGCAAACCCCAAAAGGATGTGCATACCCACATACTCAGAGATACACACATTCACATGCATGCCAGGAGCCTCTGTTGAAATAGATTAATCCCTAAATTTAGAAAATTTGGAGTTCTGGGTTCTGTCTTAATTTTATCTTAGATATCTAAAGAGATTACAATCTTCAAGTTAAAATGCCATTTTTACGTGGATGAAGTTAATATTAATGTTGCTTCAAAGAAACAAGGCTCTATTTCTGTGTGAGCAGCTTTTTCCCATCATAACTCCACAGATCTGCTCTTAGAGGACCTTAGGTGGCATTGTGCATATCCCTTTGTAGAAAAATGAAATGTTTATATTACATGGTCCCATTGTAAGATCAGTCAGTCCCTGCCAGTGGATTTATAAACATTGTCTGCAGGTGGTCCCTGTGTGTCACTTCCAGAAGACAGCTTTCATTCTCAGGAAATAGGCCCCACTAAAATCCCACACAGTGCCCAAAACACCAGACTGAGGACAGTAACTGATGATGTTTTTATGCATCTTGGCCCTGAAATGACCACATTTTGAAACCTGTTCTACCAGAGCCTCTTGGGCATACCTTCTATGGGCAAAGAAGGATGCTAATTATATATGGCATTTTGAAGAATGATAAACCCAGAACTTATCTCATAGGGAAAAGTTGGCCCAGACATTTTGACTTTGTCTCTTTCTTTTGTAACTTATCTCTCTTCTTCCCGTTCATATCATGGCAACTTCTGTAAAGATGGGATACATTCTTTTCCTGCTCTCTCAAGTGGCACCCTTTTTGTCAGTCATTTTTCTAGGAAGCATTCAATAGGTTGTTCCTTCTTGCTTAGATAATATTCAGGATAAGATTTGTAATTTCTTGGAAGAACCAGTGGGCTAGGCTATATATATTTATTTCTGGATATTTGTTTAAGAATAATTGCAAAGAAAATTGGCCCAAAGAAAATGTGAATATTCTCAAGGGAACAGTGCCTGCACTTTTTATCCCCCTTGCTTTCATATTTTTTCACATGGCAGTGTGACTTCTAGATAAGAACTCGAGAAAGTTGAGGGTCAAAAGACATAGCTTCTACTGCTAACTCTGCCTTCAACCAGTAAGGGTGTCTTGCAGTAAACCCTAAACCTCTCTGGGTCAGGGAACTCCTTTGTCAAAGAAAGGGTTGGTCTAAATGGGCAGTAGGTTTCTTTTAACTCCCATAATCTATTTTTCTTAACTTTATGTTTCATTATAATCTTTGTGACTCCAGTATAGAGTTGGCATAAACCCAAGCATATGTTATTGGCTAAGAGAAAATAAACATTTCTGGGTCTGCTAAATAATGGGCTTTGCTTTTGAAAGTTTAGAGGTGTGTAGGCTATCTTAAGTATAGCACAACAAGAGAACCCACAGGCAGAAAGCTATTTCTTGACAGGAGTGTTAAAAGACAAGGTATTATTCAGTAATGAATAATCTGCTGAGGGCAACGTGTTGTTTTTATTTCCCCCTGTAATTTATCTTTCAACAGACCAACTGAAGAAACAATAAACTATGAGCTTGCAAATGTTAGGGCTTTGATTCTAGTGGGGAGTTTTTCAGGGCCCCTTTGAGTTGGAGATGTTGTCAAGCAAGAATAATTGAGAATCTCACTGATATTTCTCAATCCCAGAACACAGCCTAATTTTGAGTCTGTGAGAAACTAGATGAGCACTTGGCCTCTGGGGAAGAACCTTGCTTTGGTTTTCTGAAGATATCTAGAAATAACAGACTGCTAAATTCAAACCAAATGAACAAGTCATCTAGACCAGCAAGGAACCCAAGAGGATTGACTTTGCTTAAAGCATGTTATATAGTATTTTCTTTGGGCTACCTGTTTCAGTTGAATCTTTATGTGGTCCTGGATCAAAAGTTACCTTTTAAATTACTCACTTAAGACCTCTGTGTTTCCTCTGCACCGAGAATTGTAAGAGACCAGATGCATTCATGCTTTGCATGGTGGACTCTTCAGGAGTCTGCGTGATCCTGCTGAATGTCTGAGACCAAGACTTGCTTCCTATTGCCACGCAGCTTACTTTGGACCTTCTCCAGGCTTCTCAGTGCATTTCCAGAGCATTATGCAAGGGGTTGTGTGGGGGTCATTATAACACTAGTTGTTTGTGGCTTCTCTGTATAAACCTTCCATGTAAAAATTCCTGTTTGTCAAACATAAATGGAGAGGTAATTATTCATATTGCTAGAGGATTTTCTCCCTTTAGGAAAACATTTATATAGGAATTCTTATCCCTATTTCTTCCTGGCTCTGCCCTGATTCCTATCTTTTTTTTTAAATTTTATTTATTTACTTGAGAGAGAGAGAGAGCGAGAGGAAGAAAGAGCACAAGCAGGGGTACAGGCAGAGGGAGGAGAAGCAGGCTCCCTGCTGAGCATGGTACCCAATGCGGGGCTCTGTCCCAGGACCCTGAGATCATGTCCTGAGGTGAAGGCAGCCCCCATTCCTAACTTGATGAGCTCTGGCCATTATCTGGTTTCCAGGGCAGCAAGGAGGTTGTCGAATTTGTCCTTATTTGGTATCTGCCTTTTTCAATCTTGCTGGCTGGAAGACAGAGAATCTTCTCTGTCCCAGGAAGCTAAGAATGTGGTATAAGGGAAGTCATCCTTCTCACTGTGAGTTTTCCAGAAGAGGAAGATTAGAGGCAAAAAGAACAAAGGGTATGCCCGGGAGCAGATGGCACAGTGGAAAGAGCCTCAGGTTAGATATGACTGGATCTGGAAATGAATTTAATTCTAATTCTGCCACCAATTCTTGGTGTGACTTTACACCAGTGAGGTCACCTCTCTGGGCCTTCAGTTTCTTCATCTCTGAAGTGAATAGCATTTACTAAATGATTTCTAAATTTACCCCTGGCACAAGTATATTGTGCTTTCTTAGCCCAAGAGAGATGGGATTTGATATGTGGAAGGCAAGGTTGAAACTAACATTTGAAACAGACATCTTCAGGCCATTGTCTTTTGGAGATTTGGTAGAAGGGAAGACAGATGTCTCTGGAAATAGAAAGTCAACTAAAGGTGAACTCTATCTGACTTATTAAGCTTCTTAAACATCCACTTCCTCCCTTGTGAGGTCTGTGAGGGCCAGAACTTAGCCTGGTTCATTCACTACTCTATCCATGCCAACCAGTGTTGGGCCTGTTATGTAGGATACCCTCAGTAAATAATTATTAAATGGAGAAACTACTGTGCTTACGTTGATCATGCTGTGAGATCTAGACTCCATTTCCTGTATTCCAGAGCCCTGCCTGCTCAATCTGATCATTTGTCCTGCTAATCAACCATGTACCTTCTGTCTCATAGGTGCTGACCCTTGTTGCCACTCTCTCTGTGTTCCCTAATATTACCACTTCCATGATTTTGCTGATTTTGTTGCATCTGCCTAAAAACCCATCTGTCACTAAGTAATGCAATTCTTTAAGACCACTCCGAGCTCCTTTTCCTCAGGGAACCCTCCTTTGTTGCTGGACCCTGGCTGAATACCTAGCTTAACTCTGCTTAATTCTTGCATCCAGCCAAAGAGGACTCATTAGCACCCTTTCACATGCCTTGTAATGCCAAAGTTTTCAGGGTCTGTGTATAAAACAGAAGCAATAGAAGACGTGGTTGGAAGCTTAGCACTTGGGAGTTGGACAGCATGGGTTGCATTCCTTTCTACCCAAGTCACCTGGAGGAACCATTCTGTCTCTCTGTGACTTGACTTCCTCACATGTAAATGGGACTAAGGCAGTGCTTGTTTGGAGCATTGTTGTGAAGATTAAATGAGGTGTTTCTGAGAAGCATTTATGAGCCTGGCCTCAGTAACAATCCACTGAGGTGGACATCATTGCCAAGGCTCAGGTGATAACTATGAAATTTGATTATATCCTTATTCACAGCATCAGGTCATCACCTCAGCAGTTTTTTTTTTAATAAAAATAGCATCTAATCTGGCAAGAATGTGTCGTCTTATCACCTTAGAAAGATAGGATCATCAGGTTTCAGGTCTGTAGATTTCTCAGTGGGGTAGAAAGAATATAGAAAGAAGAGAGGAGAGAGCAAACTGAATGCTACTTCCCTTCAGGAAATCTTTACTTTTTTTTCTTTTATTTTTTTCCCTTTAGTATTCTGAAAAAGACGTTTCATGAAATCTTGTAAACTAAAACTTCATAAAAATCCCATATTTTCCACAAATTGTTGAAAACTTAGAAACTTAGGAGCTTTCTATTTTAGCATTATACACAGAGCTCTGGTATCAGTACTTTGGTATCTTGAGGTAGATAGAACCACGGGTGGATTTCTAGCTTGCCATGATAAGGAAATAGAAAAAGACCTGGTGGCTTCATTGGTCCTTCTCCTTTCTCTCAAAAGATGCTTAATAGCTCCTGGCTCCATCATAGTTGTGTTATAGGTTTGGTAAGATTTGGAGGAACAGAGAGAGATTTACAAGCAGACAATCATCAGACTTCAGGAAACAATGTGCAGAGTGCTCCTTACAGTGCTCGTAACATGACCCTTCAGATATTAGAGGTATTGGATTCCTGGAAAAGATATCTGAACATGCAATTCTCCTCTTCTCTTCAGAATCAATGCCACAAGAGGGTGATTAGAAGATATCAAAGTCTGCCTCACTTTATTTTAAAGTTTTCTGTTTCCTTTTCTGGAATGTTCTTTTTCAACCCTTGCAATCCATAGAGAAGAAATAAATGAGAATGGAAATAGCTCTCTTGTGTTCTCCTTGTTCTCTACTTACAAAGAAACCTGGACTTGAAGGCTTTACTTTTGGGGGGTAGCTGGCCTCCTCAGTTCTGTAGCTACAGCTCTCTTCTGACATATCTACCCAGGCACAGTTTAAGAGTGATTTCCAAACCCATACAGTGAGATCCTCCAAGGAGCAAAACTAGTTTGATTTTTAAGATGGCTAAACATATTCAGTCATCAAGTTATTTCCCCAACCAATATTACTGTTACTTTACAACAGGCTGCTGCCAAAACCATTTTAACACCAAGTCCTTTAATACATCAGCAGAGAGAGGGAAAGAGGTGGAGAAAAAGAAAAGCTAAGCATGATGCCAATAGTCTGAGGGAGGGCATTGGTTGGTTGATTGGTTGGTTTTAAATATCTCCTTTTTTTGATAACAATCATTGTTCTTTAAGTGAGAGGTAAATTGCTTCTTGTCTCTGACATGCTTAGTGGCTCCCTAAGTAAACTATTTGAGGATCACTCCACAGTAGCAAGTAATAACATGTCTGAGAAGCTGCAGGTTAGCCCGGCTGGTACTGTTTTTAATAGTATCTGTTAAGTTCCATCCATTAGAGTGTTTTTAAACAATAGAGACATGTCACCATGATTCAACAACGGTAATCCTGAGTTTACAGGATTTCTTCAGTGTGCAGTACTGGTTTTTAACTTCACTATTATTGACCCTCAGATCAGAGATGGAGTAAATAAGAACTGAGTAGAAAAGTCCCCCTCCTCCTTATTGCCTGCACCCTTGCCTTAGCTCCCTAAGCTCCCACTCTGCACTAACCCCAGCCTTCTGCTGGAGTTTGGCAACAGCTAAAAATCTCTATCTTATTTCTCAGCTACTCCACAGACCCTGTATTTCTCTTACTTGCTTTGCTCAGTTAGGGCTCTGCCAAGCCCTCCACTACTATGGAGTTGATACAACTGAAACTTATCTTAATGGTCAATGTATTTCTTTTCTTCAGCTTGGACTCCAGAGGAGACAAGTATTTGAATGACAGTATACAAGGAGGAGGAGGGCATACCATATCTATCTATTAATATCAATGAAAACAAATATTTTTTCTCCTTCCTGTATATAGCTATATACATGCTCGATACTCATTCATTAACAATATAACATTTCAATTAGGAACGGCAAGATGGCGGAGGAGCAGGAGACCGATTATCATCAGGTCCCAGGAATTCACCCAGAGAGCTATCAAACTATTCTGAACACCTACAAATTCTACCTGAGATCGAAGAGAAGAAGAGCAGCAATTCTAGGAACAGAAAATTGACCACTTTCTGGAAGGTAGGACGTGCGGAGAAGTGAATCTGAGGCGACGGGAAGATAGACCCNGGAGGGGCCGGCTGCCGGCAAGGGAGCGAGCAGCGGAGCACAGACTCAGAACTGTTAGAAGTCGGGTCCACTGAGGGACGTCACCCCAGAGGCCAAGCAGGGGGTGAAGCCCCTGCAGGGACAGGGTGGTCTCAGGACCCATGGGGACACAAAAAGACCAGGGGTGTCTGCGCGCGACCGAGCTCCCAGGCCTCAGGGAGAAGCCGCCAGGAGAGACGGAGCTGAGCTGAGGTGTCTCTCAGCTCGGGGTTACCTTGGGCTGTGATCTGAAGCCCAGCCAGATCACGGCTCTGTGAGTGGGGACCCCACGGGCGGCAGACCCGGAGAGACTCACCTTCCTCCTCCGGGAGCGGCAGCACGGGAGCGGCAGCAGGATCTGCCGGGTTCGGAAATTCTAAACGGGGCCGTGCCAGAGACAGAGACACTCGGTCACAGGCCGGGTGAGCTCGGAGAGCGGCCAGAGACTGGAGACGGGAGGGACTGCTTTTCTCTGAGGCGCACTGAGGACTGAGGCCCCAAGCTGTCGGGTCCTCTGGGTCAGAGACTGGGAGCCGCCATTTTCAGTCCCGTCCTCCAACGAGGTACGGAAAGCGTTCAGGGAACAAAAGCTCCCGAGAGCGAACCCGACCTGATTACTTAGCCTGGCCCCTGACGAGGGCGGTGGGAATCCGCCTCCGGCAGAGACACTTGAGAATCACAGCAACAGGCCCCTCCCCCAGAAGACCAGGAAAAAAAAAAAAAAACATCCAAAGTCAAGTTCAAGATTGATGAGAATTGTGGAACTCCGGAACCAAGGGAAAGCAACACAGAGAATTCATGGCTTTTTCCCCATTATTCTTCAGTCCTTCAAAGTTAAATTCATTGAATTTTTTTTTCTTTGAATTTTTT